>CAIGRT010103218.1:0-18964 GCA_903798405.1 Fraxinus platypoda | reverse complement strand
AGTGAGAGGATAGAGAGTAGAGAGAGAGAGAGAGAGAATGATTTGGATTTGAAATTTAATAAATTAGGATAATTGTATTATATTATAATTAAAAATATTTCATAAATTGATTTAACACTTGATTTTTGAAAAGATTTTTAAAGTTTGTTATTAATGAAATGTGATCTTTAAAAAAAGGAATTATGTATTGTTCCCATAAATTAATACAAGTTTAACCATAAAATTTAAGCTTGCAATTTCATTCTTGAGAAAAGAAAAGTGTTATCATAAATAAATCATTTCCTGAAGAGCCAATAGAAGCCTACTAACAAGTAAGTTTGTTGAAGTATAAATAGATCTAATAAATAATATATCTTGGATAAAATGAGATATATATATATATTTTTTTTTTTAAAAAAAAGAACATCGGGTCAAATGTTCGGTTTGGTTTCAAGCGGTTTTTAAATATTGAAACCTAAATCGAATCATTTCCAAATGGTTTGTTCAGTTTGAAATGGTCGACCTAAACCACGTGAAGCCAAACAACTGGTTCAAAACCGCGATTTCAATTCATTTTGGCGGATTGGAGGTTTGTTGTTCACCCCTGCCATAAAGGATGAAATGCTTTGTGTGGATAACATCAAAGTTAATTTCTTGTTTTCACCCACCAGTTAATATACTGATAGAAAGCCTGCTTTTATTACTAATATTTTATACTTAGGGATGAATTACGATGTTAAAATGCATTACGAAATGTGGAAGTTCAGGCTGAGTGATGGAAATTTCCTATGTATGACAAATTTCGTCCAGCTTTTATTGTACATATGCATAGTATGATTGTCGAAAGGCAAAACAAAGGAAGATTTGAGTTTTTGACTTTATGTTTCTCTCTTTATTTTCTTTTTCTTGGGTGGGTGGGAGTGCAGATATGGCAATAAACACAATCATCGTTTCATCAATACAATAAGTGAGTCCTATACAATAAGTGAGAGGATTCAGAATAGTAAGCAATGCTGTCTGATTATGCAATTTCAGGCATGCTCTTACTTGGTTCTTGCTTCTACGCCATTGAATGAATTCCAGTATGGCAGCGAAATTAGCATATTTGAAAAGTATTTACCACTTCCAAGCCTACGTCATATGACACATAGCGACATATCAAGCCACGAAACTGAAACACATTTTCATTTAGATTTAACAAGTACTAATTCAAAGGATATAGAACTCGTGAGTAATGTCCCAATGTTTAAATTCATTCTAAATTGTAAGTATTAGAACGTAGACTGAAGATTAATATAAAACAGAGGAGGTCAATGTCAACCATATGGTATGGTGGTCTCTTTTCTTAAGCTTTGTACCAAGAAGTCGTTAGAAACTAGGACAGTGGAAGTACAACTACATCTATGTCATTTCGTTCTTCACATATGATGGCTTAGCTTTCTATTTTTAGTTCGGAATTGGACTGCTCTTTTGAGGATTCTCAAGGCTTTAAGGAAGAAGGTCCTCGTAAACGGTACAAAACTTGTCCTTATTTCTCTTTGATGTCAATATCTTGGCATTTTGTAAACCATAGATTCTCATGTCATGGATTCTTTTCTGCCTTCATAAATACCTAAATGTGTTTACTGTTCATGAAATGATCGGATTACCTGTATTTGGTTTCTAGAAGCCAGAAAAATTTATGGAATTTGATTGGATTACCTAAATTCTAACGTTTGCATAGCTGGACAAAGTTGAATACTTGTAATGCATATAAAGAGTCAAGTCTATGACTGATATTTTCTTCTTACGAAACCATAAAATATATTCTGTTTCTTGATTAAGCGTTCCTTTTTTATTAACTTTGTAGCACGGACACTTNCGTAATCATTTTTCTTTTTATATTAGAAATATTATATATTGTTAATTCAAAGTTATTAGCAAGTAACAAATAGGTACTCATGTTTAAAAGATTTCAACAAGAAAAATTAATAACAAGTATAAAACTAAATTTATACTATATAAATGAAGAATTTTTAAGAATTTAATCAACGTTTCAATAACGTGTCGTGTTTGTACTTTTTTTAAAAATCGGATATCGGCGTATCCGACACGTATCGTGTCGGACACACCTGTCCGTGTCGGTGCATCATAGTTGATTAATAATGAAAAAGTATGTGCATGTTGCAATAACTTATATGTTAAATTGCCTCAACCATTCAGTCTCTACCCTGTCGCTTGGATTTTCCCATGTTGCATCTTTCCTGAGTCCTCTTTCTAAGTATGTGTTCATCATTATAAGTATGCCTGTACACCCATGTAAGATAAAATAGTGCTACTTAGCATACCTAAACTAGTCAATTCGATAGCCATCTCGTTTAAATGAAGTATACTGATGATATGCTGGGCCATCAAAAGACTTCTATATTGAGTAAACTTTCAGCAAGAGTCCAATAAAAAATGCCGCTATGAGCATGAACACCGCTGAACTTTGCATAAATGTCAAAGCACAAGGACACATTATTTTACAGCTTGAGATTAGAGAGCCGTATCACTCGAGTCACCCGATACTAATATAACGGAGGAGAAGTTGAAGTCATCATGTGTAATAAGATCAGAATTGAACCTGAGATCTTAAGGGTATGATATTGATCATTTGTCTAGTATCTTCTACATATTGTCCATCCTTGAGGTGTCATCTTTTCGGTCTCTCTCTATAGCGCGCACACAAATTTCAAGCATTCTGGGTAAAGATTCAATTGTATTCTACAGCTTAAAGTCAGAGTCATGTAATACATCTGGATCTAAAGCATGTCGAGAGAAGTTGCGCAGAGACCGACTAAATGAGAGGTATTATTTTTCTTTCCTCAAGTTGCTCATACAGTGTCGTTTGAGTTTCATAGTTCACTTACAATTTGGTGAAGGTTCCTGGAACTGAGGTCTATCCTTGAGCCAGGCAAGCCACCAAAAACAGACAGACGTGCTATTTTATGCGATGCTGTTCGAATGGTAACTCAGCTGCGTCTTGAAGCTCAACAGCTGAAGGAGTCAAACAAGGATTTGCTGGAAAAGATAAAAGAATTGAAGGTGAGAGTTTGATCCTATCAGTGTGTAAGTAAATGTATATAACATAATTGAGATCAAGTTTTAGTTTTGATCTTTATTGTAATCAACTTCATAGGGTAACTCCTTTATGACTCCACTGCCTAGTCTATTTTGTTCTGCTTAATCTCTCTTTCATGGGCTTATGTCTTTCTTAAGGAATCGGAAATATTTCTCATGTTACGGAATTCAATTTTCATTTCATCCAAGAAAACCTATCTTTTTTCTTAATAATTTATTTGTAGTTTGATCCAATAGCTCGTCATTATGTAGGAAAATATTTGATAAATCCTGATAACTATCTGATGGATAAATTTCTGTCCCCGTTCTCTCTTCAGGTTGAGAAGAATGAGCTACGAGATGAGAAATTGAGGCTTAAGGCCAATAAAGAGAAGCTCGAACTTCAAATTAAAGCTTTGACTGCACAACCCGCGTTATTAGCCCATCACTCTGCAATGGGAGTTGCATTTGCAAAGGAAGCAGGGAACAAGTTAATGCCCTTCATTGGCTATCCTGGTGTTGCCATGTGGCAGTTCATGCAACCTGCTGTGGTTGACACATCCCAGGATCACGTGCTTCGCCCTCCTGTTGCATAAGCCGGCGGAGCTGATTGTGGCATGGCCCGGGAAAATGTTGATGTTCAGCAGCTGTATAACTGTGTGTATCTCTTTCGAAAGGATGCGATGTAAATAAGAAAGTATACTGGTATCTGCTCTTTTGCTTACTGTTCGAACTAAGCCAGGTGTACTCCTGCAGCAGAATTTGCCCTTGTTTGAATGTCAAGAAATAATAAATCCTTTCGTAATAAAAGACGGCATTTTTCTTCAAAAGTTCAACTTGTTCAATCAAAGTCCTCTCTTTGCGAAACAATTTTAGCAACTTAAAAGTTACTTTTAGAACACAATCAAAGTCAAAATTTAATTTCAATAATACACTCAAAAAGTGTTTTTTTAAGGATGCAAGATCAATCATGCTACACAAACAGGCTCAATGACAAGGATTAAAAACAGAAGGACAGGTGGTGTAACATCATTGGACAATTTGGGGAAAAAAATAGCCACATAGGTGCTGCCAATGCAGCCCCTGCCCCTGCCCCTGTTTGCAATCCCTGTTTGAGTAGCATTATTCTAGCCCCCGACCCAGTCCGAGGTACTTGTCTAGATGACTCCGAACTCTGAGTCAAGTTCATGGCAAAGATCTATTCGTGTGAACTATCATTAACTTTGGTAACAAGAATGAATCAAATGCTAACGTTGTTTAGAATATCGTTATTTCAACTAATAAATGAAAAATCAGTGAAGGAATTGATACAAGCAGAATTTCGATTGAGGTGAACAAATGATAACAACAATCCAGTATACGAATTTCGCTCAAAATCTCAAAGGTTGATGAGCATCATCATGATATTAAAAACCAAGCCCTAGTAAGGAACCAGCAATGACATTCACCTTAATGGCTGATGAGTGAGGAGGTGCAAGCAAAGAAAACACCCAGAGGAGATGACGTGGGGCTCCTGTCAGGAGGCGACGAAGGGGATATCTTAGGAGCAGGCACGTGTGAATGCTTTGGCAAGGGAGTTGAAAATTTGGTGGGTTGAGAGGAAACAGGTGGCTTGACAGGGGAACCGGTTGGTGGAGCTGATGTAATTGCTGGCGAAGGAGACGAGGGAGCGGCCAAGGAGGTGGCTGGTGGTGGAGCAGAAGCTGCAACAGTGTCGATTTCTAGCTTCATGCCTTGTTCACAATGTCCAGCAGTTCCACGAATGAAGTACCTCTTGCCTTGAGAAGAAAGAGTTGTAACTGTTGATCCTCCAGATTGCGGATTCATCGGGTTGTTTGCTCAGCATGAGTCGAAATCAAGCTTTGACACTTCAAGAACATCATGGTTTAATATTGTTAAGAATTAGAAACCCTAATTCTATATCACCAAGAACAATAAAATCATAGAGTAGATATAGCTCTTAAGCCTAAAAAATAAGAACATATCAAAGACAATCGCAATAACAACGTTACATTTTTAAAGTTTACTTAGGAAAGGAATAACTTGACGACGAATAATTGAAGAAGAAAAGAAACTAGAAAGAAACAGGAGGTTCAAGAGGAAGAAGAATTTAGGGTAAGAGAAAATTAATTCAAAATCAAATCATTGTCTCCTACCCATTTCACTAGCTTGTCGTATTAGCCTACATCTACAAACCATGACCCATAATCCAACATTTCACACTCCAAATATGATGGGCTCAACTCGAACCATAAGTGACAACCAATATTACAGCATTAGATCTTTCTCAAGATCTTATCTCACAAAAATTCAAATGGCTCATGCGACCACCAAGTATACTTTAGAGACTTCTTATCAAATAGACTACATTGAGATAGTTTTATTTATTTAAAATAAGCATCCACCATACTCACTCTTTGAATATATTTTCTAATCGAATATTTGACACACGATTGTCACACAGAAGCAACTACTTTTTGTTACATCCGGTAAAATCTCAGAGAATGCTAATAGCTAATTATGAATATCAAAATTCCGTGAAGCAAATTATAATACATTCACCTCAAAAAGTTTCTTGCAAGATCAAATGTACATTATCTTAGAATACAATGACAGCATAATTATGAACTTCAACATCTGATAATAATCAATGTAGTACACACAATACCAAATGAAGAAATTCTTCTGAGAAATACTTTGAACAGTATATTATCAGTCATTGTAAAGTCAGTAAATGCAGGTGATATATTGAATCCACTGAACTTGAAACAAAGAGAAAAAAAATTGACAACTGTGTGTTTCAATACCACGACAAATTAGATGCATCCAAAGAATTGTTCCAAGGATGTAGAGGTGCAAACGTTGGCAGCAGTACCCTCGGGCTTTATAGGAGAAATGTGAAGCTGGTACTTGATGAATCTCTGAAAATATTAAAAATGGTAAACAAGATGTTGATGCAAAACAGTATGAAAACCAAAAAAAAAGCAAAGAATCCTGACAATTAATGTAACAAGTCTAAAAGATGCATCTTTAAAGAGCTATTTCTGAAAAGTTATATTAAAAATAACACACACTCGGCACAATTTCCGGATGGTGACAAATTGGAACTCTCTTCCCTTTGAGAAACCTTGTATCTTCTCAAACAACAATCAGAAGTGGCAACCTCTTAGTCAAAAGCAGGATACAAACAACTGGGCTCCGCTTGAATTATATTAGATTAAATATTATAAGTTTGGACATTGAAAGAAATTACTTACAAAACCCAAACACCAGTTCCTAAAATTTGAATCACAAAAAAGGAATTTGTATTACCCCTGCCCAATTATATTGAACATTACTATAGCCAATGTCAAAAGTTTTATGCATCATCATAGGACTGAAGGATCTAATTGTAGTAGTGGGGAGTGCCGTTTGTTCAATTATTATGGATGGCACCGCTGTTTTTCACCAGGATAACTATTATTTGCGGTATCACTTCAATGATAGCTTTTAGTAGTTGGAACTTGTTGATTGTTGTAGACTTGGAACTTGTTGCCATGCAACGCAGAACAGAAGGAATGATCTCAATCCAGCTCAGCTTGTAGCTCATGTTAGTTCCTCAAACAGTCGTGAGGTTTGAAGAAAAATGTTTTGCTAGAATGAACTTGGCAAAAACAAAATTATGTTTATTAGTTCGAGAACCTGCACAATGAACACTTTAGTTCACTTGGCCTGAATACACTCATTTGAGTTGTCCATAAATGAAACTTAATTATTTTTAGACTCAAAAATTGTTCATCAAAGTCGGGAAAAAAATGGTATCCACGTATAAAATTATTCAGAAACATGCAATAGAAAGTGGAGAAAAAATTTCAATTTAAAATAGTCACAGCATTGTGTAAAAAATAAAGGTGATTTTCTGAAACACTGCCAAGCAACAATTTGGTAGAGGGAATATCCTACATTGAGAGTCTTCATCAACTAAAAGCTAACCATGAAAACATAAATTCCTGGCCAAATGTTTTTAACCAGAGCATTTTAAATTTATCACATAGCCCTACATCCATTTTTAATCATTGATCTAATGGAAAATAAAAGAGTACATAAATTAAAATGGAATAAAAAATATTTAATGAGAAATCCGAAATATACCGCTAATTGCGTTACAATTTCAGGATTTGTGTCTACATGCCAATCTGGTTCAAGTTGTCTCACGAAAGATGTCCGTCCAATCTCTGTGCTACAGAAAAGAACCTGCAAGTTCATTTCTCACAAAATAAAGTACGAACAATAAGCAATTGAATTATGTTGAAAAAAAAATTAAAATAGGTAAGTTGAACAAAATACTGACTTGTAGATGAATTTGAAACAAGTCAGAGACTACATAATCTTGAATCGGAAATCAAAATTAGCCACATTTTATTTGGGAGTTTTAGCCAAAACTAAATGAAAATTTTTGATGAATTTTTGTGGATGTATATAAATCTATGCCTCGGCTGTTTTAAGACCAAATTTGCTAGATATCATACACACAGGGGTGTAGATCTATGAATGTTAATAGAAATACAAGTTTTTTTAAAAAATGAGACCTGCAATAGGTTATGTAATAAGAATTAAGTACTCTTCCTCACATCATATTACTACTCAAGATCCCTTCAACCATAACCGAAAAGGAACCTTTCATTTCTTTTCTTTCTGCGTGGAAGTAAACAGGCAGGATAGGCTTCAAAGGATGCCATCTTTGAGCAAAGGATGCTCCTCCACCCCATATTGAGCATTACTAAGTCACATAAATGGAAGTAGGAGCGGGAGAAAGAGAAAAGGCAAGGGCACTAAGGGCACTGCAGCATCGAGTTATATTCTACCAAAGCCTGGGATGGCCTTTGGGCATGTATCAAAAAATAGACAAAAACAATTATTAGGTACATATATAAATAATTGTTCATAAGATGGATAATGTGGTGTGGTAGCATAAATTGTAAGCTTTGTAAACCTTACAAAATTTGTCTGGCATCCTTGCTTCATATAAAGAAAAAGGGTGAAATACTATAGAGATCACAATACCTAATTGGTCAAACCATACTAGTCCTCTATTCACTGTACTTTTTGATAATTTATTTTTTTCCTTTTAATTGAACTTCTCTACAACCATTGCGCCTTTCACACGTCTCTCTATATTTTTTGTGAGAGCTTTCAACATTTAGAATGGGTAATTTCCGATTGTTCAAGTCCAAGTTATTAATTTAAAAATGCCTTGAAATAGTGCTCTCATTAACTCATATCGCCCCTTCATGCTCCAATGCCAATAACAACCACCTAGCCAGGCCATTTATTTAGCACTAACCTTAATGAAATTTAGGATACATGTTAGAGGATAACTTCAATCAAAATAGGGAATTCACCCCGGTAGACAGTGGGCATCAAGATCTATTATATTCCCTCTATGGATTTGCATCCCTTTTACCAGGAATTTCTAAATACCTTTTTTCTATCCTGAGTTCCAAGATAACTATACAACTCACATGCTTTGTAGAACCTGGACACACTTTCGGCTTCCCATCAAATTAACTTTTAACTTTGGAAAACCTCAGAATTTTCATATTTCAGTAAATTTCAATGGCATTCACTTTCAGCTTTAATTGTCATCAAACCTTCTAGTTCTACCATGTTTTCTTTATTAGATGGTGGTTTCAATTCTTATTCTCCTAATGTCTACTTCGCTAGCTTTTGAATGCAGCTAGCTACTGCATTCCGATTTTTATCCTGTGGGTTCCCTCATTATTTTCTTGAATGCAAACCTCTTACGTACGTCTTTTCCATTTCTTAAGAATGGCATAGCATCACCAACCCATATTATGTAGCTAGGCTCACGCCAAGTATCACCTTAGAATTCTAGCACAATGACCTTTCACCATCTGGCAAGACTAAAACCCTTTTTCAGTTATATAAATTATAAGGTCAGAGTCAATCTTTTCGAAGCATGTATTCACCAGTAGCCTTCTTCATTTTGGTCCTCAAAGCTAAAATTTCCAAATAATCTTTCATATCCTGACTCATGTTTCTCCTCATGACCACTAAAATCTTCAAAAAAATCTTATCTTGACTAGGGAATCTTGATTCAGCCAATAAAGGTTTTACCAAAATTGTTACTTTGTTGCCTTTTCTATCGTATTCCACGATATAAAGACTAATAACCCTGACATCATTAGAAAAAAGACTTAACAACCCTTATCGACTCTTGTCCTAAAGAGGTCTACCTAATATAATAATATATTGTATCATTTAACTTCTGACTACTGTAGAAATTGACCGTTTTGATTGGTACTTTAAATAATAAACTAATCTCAACTATGCACACATGCAAGCTAAACTAGCCATTAATCTCTATATGACTATAGAGTTCTAATATTAAAGTTTGGGTTTTCCTTCTGAAGAAACTGTATTACACCAAAAATTGAAACATTTGCGTTCTTAGACTCGCAATTGGCGTCTGGGAACCAAACTTGTGGTTTTCTATAAAAAAAAAAAAAAAAGGTTAATTCAATCTAGTGTAAACATGAATTGGAAATTTTTTATTAATATTTAAATTCATGTTTTTTACAAAATTAAGTTCTATGGCCACAAACATAAAGCATATCTGGGTGAGCTTAAAATGGTTCTTAGAGTATCTCCAATAGTGCAATTTATTTTAAAGAGCACCTTTTTCAACGTAAAGAGCATCTTGAAGAATATTTAAAGTAGAACTTTTTATACAAGTCAAAGCACTATTTATATTAAATCATGAATTTGATTTTTTCCCATAAGCAATTATGACTCATTTCTATCAATTTTTACCTAGCTACCCTCATTTTATTTGATCATTTTCCCTCTATTTTGAAAAAGGTGGATGGAAATGGTGAAATAATAAATGAAATCACTATATTAGTATATAGGGAGTTCGCTTTTTAAACTTGGAGTCATTTCCAATCTTTACTTTAAATTATAAAGACAGTGTTTGTTGGACTCCTAAAAAGAGGGTTTGACTCTCTAAAATAAAGAGGTTCGGCCTTGTAAAGAAGCTACTGGAGATGTTCTTATAAGCACCATATAAATTTCGCCCAAACATGCTCTCCATCTTTTAAAGTTGGTTAAATAATTGTTTATACCCCACCCCTACATTTTTCCTGTTTGTATACCAAAGTATACATCATTATTTTTCCTAATTCTTTCACCTTTCCTCTAATCATTTAATCACTTGCGTGCAAGCTATGTTGATTTTCCTCTTAGGCATCACATCTATTAGTTCTAATTTCCTGTAACTTTCCCCATATTATGAGTCTGTATCCTAATTCTATTGTCCTAGATAAATTTTCCATCACCCGTCCATTAGAGTGTCGCATGTGGATTACAGCCTAGATAACCTAGACAACTTTACACTACACCTGATATCAAATGCAGAGTGTAGGGCATGCCGTACTGAAATTTATAGAAAGTTCATGTCATAAAATGTGATAAAAATTTGCGTTTACTGTTAACATGCCACCACCCTCCTTTATCTAGGTGTGGGTGCAACCAAACCCAAAAGTTCAGTGTTCTTAAGCGAAATTAGTTTAGTCATAAATGAGAGAACCCCTCGATAATCATCGCATTGCACACCTTTTTGTTCAAGTTGTTCAACTTTCTATTCAAAATTGATAATTAAAAACAAAGACAGGCCTTGACATGTGACGGAAAAAAAAATGGACCCGTTTATTCCGTAAATCTTATCGATTTTCTAGCAAAATGATAGAAATATTTATTCATTCCATTTTATGGAAAGCTAATCGATAAACAAAGGGTTCTCATTGACTTTACAGGAGTAACAACATTCAATGAAAAAATAGCACAAATCTGAATACTTTTCATGAAAAGAGCAACATTATTTAAATTACCATGTAGAAATAATTTTTTCAGTCATTACCTTGTCTTTGACTAAGCCACCAGATGTAAAGACCCCAGCATCTTCCAAAGCTAGGAGAACTTTCTTCTGCAAAAGTTTATAAACCTATTAGTGACAATGAAATCTAGGGTACACATAAAGCAGTGACAGAGTTCGTCATAACAGAACATGAGGTGTTGATAGCAAAAATTAATTATTACACATGCTCATTATTAGAAAAGTACATAGCACTCGCTAGGAAAGCAATTTTCTTTCTTTCTTTTTTTTTTAAACACCAAAAAAACCACTTTATAATATATTTCACCACAAACTACAGCTGACATTGACAATGGAATACAATCAACCGACAATCTATCGACTCTACTCATCATAGCAAGAGATGTGAGTTTATAGGCCACTTCATTCCCCTCTCAAGGTTTGAGGAGACAAGTCCCACAACCCACTTTGCTTAGAAAGCAATTTTATGTAAAGCAAATAAGCCAAAAAATGTCCCATATGATTCGAGACTAATCAAATGCATTAGGCACTGCAAGTTATGAAAACAAATGCACAAGCACAATTGACTCAAGAGAAAGCTGTACACATTTCGTGATTTCTTATTTTTTTTCAAAGAAACTCTACAGTGCATTAAAAATTCTGAAAAAATCAATTTTGTATTCTAGATTTTATTTATATTCTGAGAGATATTCAGCCTGATCATCTGAATACTGTGAGAGACATTCACAGAAAAGTTGAACAGATTGAAACAGGCCTATACAACCTATTCAACCACCTCTTAGGTTGTTTTTTACCTACATTTAAACTTTAGAATATATTATAAAAGTTCAGCACACATGCAAATTTAAGCACCTGTTTGACACCCATTAAAATGAGTTTTGTAATAGTGATTTTTTTTGCGAATGTGTGGTTAAAAAGTAGGAAAAAGTTTTGAGTTTACGTGCAAAATATTTAATAGGTGTGAATGTGTAGTTGAAAATGAGTTTGAAAAAAAAAAAAAAAAATTTGATCTAATGGATGTCAAACAGGGACTAAATATGTACAAAAATCATGTCAAGAACACATGACCTGCATGTATATAATCTTCTGAAAAAAGTTAATATGCAACAGGGTGTCAAGCTCGCTAATACTAACTATTCCATATTGGTGGATATGCAATTACTTTGTATGTATTACCTCTAAAAAGCGCGTCTAGGCGATGCGGGCGACATGCCACGCCTTGACAATAAGTTTTTTTATTTTTTTCTTTTTTTAATAAACATTTTATTTGACTTTAGTTTCAAGTTTTTTACTTTATTGGTGCGAAAGGAAAAAAAATGACTTTATCCGATAAAGAGTTAGATAAGATTTAAGCTACGATGCTACCCACATTATTCAATTATTATTTTGAGACTTATTGTTTTGTTGAAAACTTCGAAAATATATATGAAGTTTCTATAAATCCATTAAGTAAGACTTGTCTAATAGAAAATGGAAACTATAAAAAATAATCTAAGTTTTGCATTTCAAAAACTTGAAAATTGTATAATTGTAGGAATTATTAAGTAAATATAGTATTTTATAATTTTAAATGTTTGTATGTATTATTTTAGTTATTATATGATTTTCAAAATGATTAAAATTTTAAAATAATAATAAAAATAAGAAAATATTTTTTTACACCTAAACTCATAAAGCTTGGCCTCCACGCCAAACCACGTTTTATACTTTTTAGAACACTGATAATTACTATTTCTTAAAAGAAAAATGGAAGAGCTTATAGGTGACTTTTATCACCTTCGAAGAAGGTATAAACTTTAATATTCTGAATTTAGATTCTTCTATATTTTTTTATGTATTGAATAATATGATTAATTTAAGTTGAACTCAAGACTAAATGTAATGACTCGAGCCTCGTACCCAAACCGTTATATCATATGTACTATCCTGCCCCTCTTTTCCTCTCATGGATTTTTGTCGCTTTCCACGAGATTCGAACCTAAGACTCCAATGGGTACCGGGATTCAATATAAATCTCTCATAAAGCATAGGTCTTGGATTCGACTACTAGGGACGCGGTTTAAGCTCTCCCATGGATAGTACGTAAGTTAATGAATTCGGCATAGAGACCAAGTCGTTACGCTAAACGTAAAACATCTGTAATATGTTATTGTTACTTTAGCACTAGAATTCGATACATCCAATAACAACTTAAACCAGAACTTTCTATCAATATTTTTACACCCGAGCGAGAATTTAAATAACTAAATTTTTTTGGCATGCAGATCAAGAATAATCAAATCTGGGGACAAAGCTACACATGACACTACATTTATTTTGTCAAATATTTATACATGACAGTGGAAAAAAATTCTGAAAACTGATAGCTACCAGCACTGTCACTGAATAGATTGCATGTTTTGGCAAGGCCACGATAATGTAAGCACTTAAGCTAAAACTGATAGAGCACATTTATGTCACATAAACAAAGCAAATGCGTTTTTTAAGAGGCATTTGCATGTATGTTTGGTCTCATATGTATACTCTTTACCAAAATACATGCATTGCTTTATTTAATACAATTAATTTGCAGATAAGCTTAAAGAGCTCTGCAGACATTTTTAGTGGTTGCAAAGATGTGACATCACTGTGTGAGGGAGAGAGAGACTATGGTAATGGATAACAATAGAAGACAAAATATAAGCTGAAACCCAACAATCTATCGATAGTTGAAAGTACAAGAAACCCTGAAAACACACCATCAAGAAAAGAACAAACATTTTTACTTGCACTACTCTGCACCAAAAGAAGAAAAGAAGAACGATGATGGCAATTAATAACGATTAACATGTGCCATGTTGGGCATACCTCACTTTCATCATCCAGAACCCTTTCCATGAGATAAAGATCACAAAATTTTGTGATCTCAAGCAACACCTCTACCACAGACGATCTCACAGTTGCTTGTTTCTGCAAATAAATAGGTAAACATGAGATTAAATGGTTCCTTGAATCATGTTTCCAAAAACATCAAAGGAACGGAAGAGAGTAATAACCTGCAGCTCCTCTGGGATGCTTTCCACAAGAATTACACCAAGTAACCTGCATGTTACCTGCACAACAGAATTTGTGAAAGTATCGAAAGAAATTGTCGTGTAAATGATAATAAAGAAATTTTTAAGACTACAAAGACAAGATTGCATTGGATCTCTATGTTCGATATAGGTCTTAACTATGATATATATGTTAATACTGGAAAAATATAACAAGGACACTAAATAAAATTATTTTTTTTGTTCTTGTTATAGAACAACCGCCACGTCTAGTCTAAAGTGCCCCAAGCAATTTTAGAAGCTTGAATCAACGTAAAGTTGACATTTTCTTAGTCATACTTCCTTTTCTATGTTTACCTCGATTAATAGATACATTTACACATTCTATTGGAGACATGCGTTTATTTGATTAAAAAGGTCAATCCTAAATTATTTCCTAAAATTTTGCCCAAAACCTAGAAGGCTAAAACTATTGAAAGAGTTGTTTCTTGTTTTCTTTCTTTAGAGCCCCTCACATAGCTTAAGACATTGTAGATGCACGCAGAATTTTAAATGACTAAAAGTTATATGGTTGTGATCATTTAATTCTTATAAGAGAAATTGTTTTGAAAACTACTTGTAATGTATCTAAAACCGAAGGGGTTTAGTCAACTTTCACGTCAATGTTTTCTCTATTTTTTTCCCCATTTCAAATTGCTATTGAGCTACTTCTCATTAACAAGAAGATACAATAAATGTTTAAAATAATGATTTAAAAATGTATTTTAGCCTATCCATTTTCATTGGTAAAATGAGAACTAAATGGGAAACTGTGATTTTTATCCACTTCTTTATCAACATTTTAGACGCCTATTATCATGATGTTTCTATTCACTATACAACCTCGTTTCAAAGGCAAACTCACTTCGAGAACATTGACTTCATTACAATCAGCTAAAACTAGATCAAGAAATTTAAAAATCATAATTGCAAGGCTTTCTAAAAGAACTGCAAGTAGGACAAATTACTTTAGAATTCTTAACTGTTCCATTAGTTGGGCATATTACCCATAATTTCATTTTTATCGCTGCTAATAATATATTATATGTATGTTTTTATCGAATAATGTGATATATTCATCTTAAATGTACCTTCAACTACATTACACTAGATTAATCAGGAGTGATGTTTTAGATAGATGCAATACTAAGCTCTTCCGTTGTCATCATAACTGCTATATAGGACCATTTTTCTATCGTAAATACAAAGTAATATTTTCTTTGCCCAATCAAAATTTTAAAAGAATATATACTCCTTTTTTTGTACAACACCATTAGCTTGCCCATGCGAGTAATAAACTTTTTCATTGATTTCATTGGCCATCTCTCTATTCTTCTTCAGTTAGGGCTAGATGCACTTCAACAAGAACCATCGTTGAGGTAGTTGCAATATAATAGTTCAACCTCTTGGACATCAAAAAAAAGTTTTCATGTGGAACAGCTTTCCACAAACAGAGCTTGCACACAACCACCACGGACTACTACATTTAAATTGTCCCCACTCGGCAAATTCCCAGAGTTACTTCTATAGTAATAAAATTAATGATAGCTTCCATGGATTAATTTTATGATCATCGCCATCTGCCTAATTAGGTCATATATCAGTCAAACCAGCTATGAGAGGCAAGGAACTGCAAGAATTCATGTCTATGAAATAGTTCCAACTTACTGGAAAAACACATGCAGACAAACAATGAACATGAATATCAGGTAACTAAGTACTCAAGGAAGTACCTTCCTCCCTTCGCTCAACCTCTGGCGAACTATTTGACCAAGAGTTGGCTGCATTTGAAGAAAAGAATATCAAGTAAACCATGAATCAGTTGAAACACCATACAGTTTTGTAGAGAAGGATGAAAAACAATTCCCACATACCTTTACAGGCTGAAAGAACTCATCTATCACATTTTGAGTTATTGAATCTTCTGAAGAATTGCTAATGCCTGAAGATGTCACATTTGAAGTGGCATTTGCATGATTACTAGCGCTAGAACTACCAGTTGTAGGAGCCTGCCTTTTCGGTTGCCTTCTTTGCGATCCACTAGGTGTTCTCAATAATCTCCAAGTAAAAACTACAGCAAGTGCTAGCCCAGCTATAGCCCCAACAGATCGTGAATCCTACAATTGATCCAACCAAATTTAGAAATCAATTGGTATAATAATAATAATAATAATAATAATAAATATATATATATAAGCATGTTACAATCATTGAACTATTAAACAGACATTAATTAATTGTTAATTCTGCACCTCAACTTTATAAATATGTATCATTATGTTTCCTACAAAAGATTAAAAATAATGTGATAAGCCTCTAATTCTAGTAGAGCCCAGAAGAATTGAGAAGAATATACATCAACAGAATTCTGTTATGGCAAGTGTGGGGGGGGGATTAGTTAGAAATGATCTATAAATAGAGAGGCAACTTGTAGGGTAGTGGGGGGAATGAAGTGAGTGAAAGTGAGGCTCGGGAGAGTGTAATCCTCTCGAATGACTACATGTTATCTTTCTTTTCTGTAATCATTTTCCGCGTTCAATAAGAGTTTTGCTTATACATATTATGTTCTTTGTTTTTCCGTGTTAGAACCTTAAAAAATGGTATCAGGGCATGTCGATCCCATGACGCAAAAGAAGATAGAAAGTAGAATGGAAGCCATGGAGAAAGAAATGAAAGATATTAAACTAGTGGTGCAGAGGTTGCCGAAATCAGTGGAATACCTCACCCAGATCATGGCCAAAATGATGCAAACCATGGAAGAAACTCAAAAGGCAGTTGAAAGGGATGGATCGGGATGTATCACTGGAGGATCAACTCCAACAAGCCCATTCCAAAGTAATCACCAAATTCCAGATAGGAGAAAAGAACCAGGCGAAGCCAATTATGGCAGAGTCACGATGGGAACAGGTCAGACTGGGAGGAGAATCAGTGGCGGCGAGTTAGAAAATTGAACGTGCCAATTTTCAGGGGGGACAATTCTGGCAGCAACTTTTGCTGCAGTTCCGGCCAATCCAGGAAGGCAGTCTTTGCGAGAAATTTTTGGCGGTGAAATAGGATGGTTTAGTGGCTGAAGTCCGGCGATCGTTTGAAGCCCTGGTTGCACCTGTATTGGGGATGAGAGACGAAATACTAGAAGGGATTTTTATTTTTGAAAGGTTATCGTTCCATAGTTAACAAAACAAAACATATAGTGTTGTTATTTAACTTCATTCTCCTTAGCAATTTCAAGAGGTGAAGCTGATGGCAACACAAAATTTAACTAGAAGGGATTTTTATCAATGGACTAAAGCCAAATATAAGGGCTGAAATCACGTTACTAAGCCCAATAGGGTTGGACCTGAAAATGGCCTAACGCATAGAGGAACTCAATCTGATTTTAAAAGCGGCCAGGAAAACCTAGCCCAAAAGTTAAATAAAACACTGTCAGCCCCAAAACTAATTGAAGACAGGAACACAACAGTAAAGCCACCTAACAAAACTGTGGGCTCCAAATACTCCAAACTGGGGCAGATTCGTGCAGAGACGAAAGGGGGAGATGCGTTCCAAACGCGAACATTGACGGTGGGGACGACAGGTTATGGAGTTTGCTTGGGCACTATACAACTAGTAGTCAGTCAATCAGTCCTGGCCCTTGGATTGAACTATTCCTTTTCCGCATCAGCCTCGGCATGGATTCATACCAAAGAAACTGTTCAGCTATATGATAATAGAAATTTTGCAGTTAAATCTCACTTCCACCTTCAGGACAAGGTGCTCCAATTCTAAAAGAGCCCGAAAAAATTGAGAAGAATATACATCAACAGAATTTTATTATGGCAAGTGGAGGGGAAAATTAGTTAGAAATAATCTATAAATAGAGAGGCAACTTGTAGGGTAGAGGGGGGAATGAAGTGAGTGAAAGTGAGGCTCGGGAAAGTGTAGTCCTCTCGAATGACTATATGTTATCTTCCTTTTCTGTAATCATTTTCAGCATTCAATAAGAGTTTTGCTTATACAAATTCTGTTCTTTGTTTTTCCCTATTAGAACCTTAACATAATGCAAGTGATTCTAACTCAATAACTTGTAGTTAATATATCATTTTCCTTCTGATGGATCATTGTGCAGGTTGGGACATGGGTGGTGAACTAATAATTCTAGCATAATTCCAATACACGTCAATCATCAAATAATCACAATTGTCCAGAATTTTGTTACTATTTTTTTTCCCTTAATTTCAACCATGTTCATCACATGTTACGAACATGCTTAGTACACTAAGAATATGTTTATTCAAAATCTGGTGCTCGCCTCAAGTGTAGGAAGTCTAAGATTGTCCCAATTCTTTTAATAAAAGGCACATTTCCTGAGGCATATGCTGAAGAAGCAAGGCAAACACAGTGTCAGATGACATAATGATATCCAAACATAAAATTCTAGGAGAGAGAAATCTACAGTGAAAGAGAAAATATATACACATACACACAGTGTGCTCCGTTCAGATCTGAAACCTTACTTTTTATTTTCACGTTACCAGTTTTCTTGCATCAGAGAGTCATTAATCTTAGATACCAGACAAACGGAGGAATTCTAAGCTAGTCGCCATTTATAATTAAAAAATTATATTCATGATGTTCAATTGTCCTAGAACTAAGTTAATGAGTCACATAATGAAGCTGGGAGGAGAGAATGACAGAGAGACAAATTCAGAAAATCTTTTTGGATTTGTGATCGGGAGTTTATCAATTGGTTAAGGAGGCTAGTGGACCGACCTTACATAAGTATGGGATGATATCGGGCTTTGTTGAGTCGAGTTTAAGAACCACCGATCGAATAATCAAGTTCTATTAGGCTATGTTTGATAGCATAGATTTTCCATGGAAAATGGAACTCATTTTCCATTTTCCATCTTTTGCCTTATTTGATAGGCAAAGTTCTCCCTAGAATTAATTTTCTTACTTT
>CAIGRT010103212.1:0-19615 GCA_903798405.1 Fraxinus platypoda | reverse complement strand
ATTAGAATTAAATTAAAAAAAAAACCTGATTTTTGAATTTTCAAACTATAAACATGGTTTTTGAATTTGTGTAAATTAAACACCTCATTTATGATTTTTTTCCCTATGCGATAAGGTGAAGAAGACTGGATGAAAGAGCTTGAAGCCCGACCTCAACAATAACTCGACCTCGGCACAAAATCCGAGCTTGGAACCAGTGTAATTGGAACTTGCCAAGTTCGGGCCCTGTGCAGCTGTGCTTGAGCTCGGGCTCCATACATTGTGAAGTATTATTTACCATTCCAAATTTTGAGTAATTTACCATTACAACAGTCATTGTTTTTCGCAACGTGAAATATAATATTACTTAAATAATTTGTTATTTATTTAATAGAATAATTTTATAAATTATTTTCGTATTAACGTTACAGTTACTTATGGAAGAAATTTTTTAAATGCTCGAAAAATGGGATAATTTGCTAAGCCTCCGTTTGGTGCCCATTTTTACACTTAAAAATGCATTCTTTTGTCTTGTCAAGCACATTTGCTACAGTGAAAAGGTAATCATTTGATGTTGAAATATTTCCACTTTCCCAATTTTGTCCTTCCAACTGTGAACTTAATTCACAATACATAATACCCAATCAACTGCATTATTGTCCCACCACCTTGTACGTTTCACGTGAAATACAATTTTTACGCTTTGGGTATCGTGCATATTTTTTACAGGATGTATATTGTCAATTTTTTGGATTTAATTATTCATTGATTCCACCTGTACAATCCGAAAATTATTAAATTCAACAGATACAACGAATTATATTCCCACGTTCGTACAACAATAGACATTTGCGAAATGTCACGTTTCGTACAAAATGTGAAGATCTTTGTTGCTGTGCCATATAATCGTGAAGTCGGTCCCAATCACTTCGCTGCATTTCCAATGCGTTCATTTGGTGTGGATTTCGTTTTCGACGTTAGGTAGGTCCACCTCAAACGGGTCATCATCTGTTTCCGCTCTAACAAATGTCTCGTCCACAACTCCAGAATGACGTAAAAAATTATGAATACCCATTGTTGCGACAACAACAACTTAGGTTCGAAACGAATAGCTAGGCATACGATCAAGTATTTGCCATCTTTTTTTCCACACACGAAACACTCGTTCTATGACGTTTCTGCAGGACGAGTGTCTGTAGTTAAATCTCTCATGAGCATTCCAAAATCGACGATGACGACCAGATTCATCATCGCGGAACTCTTAAAAATGATATAATATATCTGATCCTTTGTAAAGGGCCATGTAGCCTGGTCGATGAGCAAACCCGAAGTCAACCAAATAATACTTACCCGGCCCGGGTAACGGAAAATGAATTTCAGGACTGTGTATAGCACAAGCTAGTATTCGCGCGTCGTGCGTATTCCGGGTGGTACCAGCAAGCACGAATGTGAAACACAAATTAAAATCGCATGCGGCCAACACATTTTGCGTCGGCACTCCTTTACGACCTATAAAATTTACCCGCTCGTTACGCGGTAACACAGCTTTCACACGCGTTCCATCAATAACAGCAATGCAGTCTTGAAACAAAGGATGCTTAGTCGGGTCCGACCTGTGGGGGTCCTCACACTCGTTGTAGTCTTGTCTTGGTTGTATGAGACGTGCCAATAAGGCGATGACAGCATTGAGTACCTCCTTAAAATAAGAGTGGTGCTATGTGTACACCTCATTTTTTACACAATGTTTTATATCCCCTCACATGGAGGGGGCCCACGATTATTTTATTATGTGTGGGCCCCCCTCCATGTGAGGGGGGTGTAAAACATTGTGTAAAAAATTATGTACACATAGCTTTATTCTTAAAATAATGGCATACNACACAATGTTTTATATCCCCTCACATGGAGGGGGCCCACGATTATTTTATTATGTGTGGGCCCCCCTCCATGTGAGGGGGGTGTAAAACATTGTGTAAAAAATTATGTACACATAGCTTTATTCTTAAAATAATGGCATACTGTTTGCAACGAATGATTGAAAATAGTTGTCACTTGGCGGTATCCTTTTCCATTCGCTAATATGCACAAGAACACTCCAACTTTGTCATAGATATCGACCTGTTGGCTAGTGTGTAAGCCATATTCGTCACGCAGAATATGTGCAAAGTGTCGCAGTAGTTGTGGGTACATTCGAAACTCTTGATAACACATCATGCCGTTATCTTCCATTGCTTCCTTCATGAACATGTGGCCATTTCTTGAAGACGAAAATCATCGGATACGTCATCGTTGTTTGAGATAGTAGTTATTGGCATCGTTTACTGCGATTTGACAATATGTAACCCATGTTATAACGTCTTCCGCCAGTTGTCTAAGAAACTCCTCATCATCGACTTCTTCTTCGTCGTCGGAGCCCAATAGAAGCGCACAATTGAAGTTGGGATCATCGATTGTAGGAAATTGAAGATCACCAAATTTTTCAATATTACAAAAATTTCTACACAGCAAAGGAAAAAGTCACCACTCATGTGTTTAACCAACGAAGTTATATAAGAGTAAAGAATCCTTCCACGTATTTCGTTTAAGTGACATTCAAATAATTGTACCATAGGGTTTGAAAAAAAAAAAGGATGCTTGTACTTTTTAGGCATGTGACACTTTTTTGTTGTTGTTAAAGCGTGGTTCCCAAAAAAGAAGTTGTACGTAAGAGTTGTCAATCATGTCTGCACTATTTTTCACAAAAAAAAAAAACAAATTAAATATTTCAAAAGAAACCTCAATAAGTTAAACCCATGCTTGACAAAACATAATGTTATATACGAATGGTAAAGGCACAATATCAACTGTAATTATCCGCAAGAAGCAAAGAAGAAAAAAAATAAAAATAAAACAAGTATGGTAGGGTTGGTTGATGCAGAAATTAATGGAGAGACTTATTACGCTCGTTAAATCGCCACTCAATCCACTCAAACTTTTTATCTGCGTCCTGCATGACGCCGAGCATATCTTGGTAGCGCTTCTATGCCAGAAGTGTACACGCAAAGAAGTACAAGGGTGTGCGTCGCTCGAGCCTTCCTATTGTAAGCAATTCTTCGACACAGGCAACTCCTGCATTTTTACTGTGCGCCATGATAGTGTTAATCTTCGCCGCCACTTCCTCGACGACACTATTAGCCCGATCAACTGAATACAACAACTCCCGAGTAGATACCTTTTTCTTCTTCCCTTTTTGCTTGCTCGACGCCAACTTCCTCTTTTCGCCGCTTCTGGCATTCGAAATGTGCATACTTGAAGTACTTTTTTGTTTGTCGCCCTCATCGCTTGAACCAGTACTCTCCCCGTCAACAGGGATTGCATCCCTTTGGTCTTCGACAGCACTGTCCTCAAACAAACTGAAGCCCGTACGACAAACTTGGTAGGGGTGACTGCGTACTTGTCACCATCGTAGCTGTCGTCGAAAAGCTGACGATATCGAACGTAGATTTCACTGACGTCTTTGTCCTTGTACTCCTGCAATTGCGTTAGCACATTTGATCAAAGTAATGTGATGCGGATATCGTAATGTACTTTGAAGCGTTACTCAAGGTATGAAAAAACTTTGAACACGGAAAATTAGTATGTGTGGCGGTTTTCATTCAAGAAATTTTTTGACAAAACATAATGCTAGATGACTGGTGAGTGTAACAGAGGAGATTATGGAAACAAAAATTTGATCACTGTTTGTAGGTCATGCAATCAGATTTTGCTCCTAAATAATCAACCACGAAAATGTTACTTCCCATACCAAGCTTACAAGTTCAACATCTCTACAGTTTTATCTTCTAGTGCATCGTGTAAAATATTTTTCAGACACTTTGAAGGTGACTAGAGTTACATCATAATAACAGAGTACCAAATGAGAACTATGTAGACCTGATCTAATAAAAAATCGTAACTTCACGCATTGACCACGATATACATGTCAAAGTGAATGTCAAACAGCAATTCAAAAACCTCACCTTCAATTTTTGGGACCACCTTCGTCAGATGCTACGATTCGACCCTCTGACGGGTTGTATTCGACTCCGGTACAAACCAACAGTTTCTTTAGCCGTTTGTGTTCCCAACGCATAGCGTCCCAGTGGAACTTCAATTGTGGCCCGGAGATGGAATTGAACAACGTCACAACACGTTCCCACCTGTGTTTCGTGAAACACTTGCCGTGTCGATGGCCTTCGGCAATGGCGGTTTCGCAGGCCGCTATAAACATTCGCCGCAGGTTTAAGAAATGGGTTTGGAAAGGCTTATAAAAAAAAATACAACAAGGGGTAGCAGCCAAGGTTCAGAAAATCCACCCGAGAATTGAATGGGTCCATGCCTTCGGTGTAGCGATTGAAGTGGCGGTGGCGATGCTACTGCAGTTGGACTGCCCCAATTTTATGGTGGGGAAGCCGATTTATTTCCGGTCGTTTGTGCAATGGATGTACCAAATCGCAAAGTGTGGGACTTCTTCTTCATGTTTCGGGGTGTACAATTTGCAAGGAAGCTTTTGCCAGTTCAAGATCTACTCTCGTCGAGGTGCGGCTAAACCTTGAAGAAGTCACCGAAATACGGTAGCTGGGTCTGTGGAAATGGATTAGCTTTCAATTGCAACTGTTACGTGAGGGGAGGTGAGAGAAAAATCATTTTGAAGGGAAAAATCTTGGCAATTGGTTTGGGTTAAGGGTAAATTCAGCAACTTCCTCTGCTATTTCACTGTTTGCACAGTGAAAATGTACTGCAATGACTGGATATATTGTTCCAATGTTCATATTTTGTCTACATTTTCAGGCTAAAATGTGGCCCAAACAGGGGCTAAGACTACAATACCCTTCCTCTTTGAAAAGAAAATCGGCTTTTTGTGTTAAGTTAACAGTGTTACTGACGGTAAGTAGATGAAATGACATTTTTAACAATAAAAAGTAAAAATAAGGGTGAAAATGTCAAAAAGTGAAACATAAGAATGTTTTGCACAAAAATATCGAAAGACAGAAATGTTTCATGCTAATTACCATTAAAATATACAAAGATGGTATTAAATCCATAGTATTTATTTTCCGAAAATATGTGGTTCCTAGTTCTCAATTTCGGGCAAAGACCCATTTGAACCAACCCAGCTCATTCAAGACGAACCGGGTCCCGAACTGGCTAGTATAACGTGGCTCAATCCTGACCGTCGCTTAAACTGTCACCATCCGTCGGATATAGGTCACGCTGTTAGGTTTTAATTCTTCAAGGACCTACTATTACTTTTAGCAGTAACGAGCATCTAGAGTAGAGAGAGAGGTCCCGAAGATGGTGCAGCGCCTCACTTACCGGAAACGACATAGCTATGCCACAAAATCCAACCAACACCGGATCGTCAAAACTCCCGGTATCCATACGTCGTACACAAACAAACATCTATATCTATACTTCTATATAGATACGTTTTTGCATGTTTGTAATCAGTTTTTCTAATGTTTGGAGTTATTTGATATATTTATTTATCTGTAAATGAGCATATAGGTGGGAAGTTGGTATATCAGAGCACCAAGAAGAGGGCAAGTGGGCCCAAATGCCCCGTTACTGGAAAGAGAATTCAAGGGGTAAGATTTGTTCTACTTGATATTGTATATGCAAATGTTAATTCCGTGACAAGTGAATTCTGAAAGGGTTTTGGATTATCTGACTACTTTTTTTGTTTCATGAATGTTCTGGTCTCTTTAGGGATTTATGTTCATTTAAATGCATTAGGTGTTGATTCTGATTTCTGCTATAGTTTCAGTAGCTTTAGCTGGAAATGATATGCGTTGTGGGTACAAGTTTGGAATTAGAATCTGAAAAGACGATTCATTTAGCCTTCCTCTTTTCTGGAATAAATATGTGATAAGGTTGTGTCGAATTGATTTTGGTTGGAAAATTGAAGAGCAAAGAAAATAAGATGTCGACTTTGGCTACTATAGCTCATCGTGGAATTTGCACATGTAAGCTAACTTTTGGAGTAGTAATTATGTTTAAAGTTTTGGATTGACTCGTGGTGAAGCTTTGGCCTGATTTTGTTAATAATAATTTTGACTTTGACTCTAATTCGATGATACAAATGTTTGTGTATGAATAAGGAATTAGAAATTTCAAACAGTTAAAAGAATTAATGTCAACTTAAAATTATTGTTTACATAGTCCAGTGTATTTTTAGTTAAGTATGCAAGTGAATCATCAAAGGGTCTAAGTAGCTGAAATGAGTCGCTAGCAAAGAGTTTTTGTGACAATTGTGGAGCTTCAATATCATGTTATAGATTGCAGAATCTTATATATGGAGCTGTGTCCTGAAATACATTTATATTTTGGAACCAGCTTATAAACTATGCATAACATATGGTTCACTTTTTTGGTAGATATGGCACGTTAAGAATTTGTTTTCAATCATTTAGCTTATTAATCTGTTAAGCATTAGGAGACATACTGACGAGGCACAGCAAGTTCTAATTATTACAACCCTTGCAGTTACCAGAAAACAAAAAATAGTGGAGAGTTTCTTGTTGGCATTGATTTATATTTTTGTAAGTGATTGTCATGGTGATTTCTTTCAATGAAAAGTTTATGCGTAAACTTTATATTGCCCCCTGATTGTTACTGATATGTAACAAATGTTGTCTGGTTATGGGTTGGAAGTGGATTTGGTGGCTATGTATTTTTGTTAAGTCATTCTTGTAAGGTTTGATATTACAAACCTTATCCATATTTATCAATGAGTTCTGTTAGTCAACTTTCAATATTCAAAATCAATAGAAAAACTTTGCTCAAAGTTAATTGTAAGTTCAATTTTCAATTGTTTGATAATTAAAGTTAAGCATTTGGAATAAAATTGATTTAAACATTTATATTGACTTGTACATTTGTTTGATGTCCTGATTTTTAATTGTGCATTCTGTATCACTCATTATTCCTAGGCAATGTCTGATTGTTGCTCCGCTAGAATTACGATTTTTCAGGATATTCCTCTTGATGTGAGAATTTTTGATGATTTTCAGTCACTGCCACATTCTTGAAGCGTCTGATTTGAAGTGAATCTCTCTTGGATTTTATTTCATAGTATAAAATCATGAAAGTATTGGTTTAGCTTACCTGTAGGAGGTTTATTTTTATGCCAATGAAATGTTGTACAACTGTTTGTTACATTTGCATATTTGTATGATAGAAGATCTAGACATGGCAAATGAATATGAAGGAATTCGTAAACCTGAATTTTGATTTGAAGGAAAGAAAAGGGTAATTGATACACACGCAACTTGCAATGAAAATGCTATTGCTCTTTCGCAGATTCCTCACTTGAGACCTGCTGAATATAAGAGGTCCAGATTATCTAGGAATAGGAGGACCGTGAACCGTGCCTATGGTGGTGTATTGTCTGGTGGTGCTGTGAGAGAGAGGTTGGTTCAAAACCCTCTTCCGTATACAGGAGTTAATGAATTTTTTTATTTTTTTCCCCTCTCACTGTTCAACTGAGGCCAAATTTCTCTTAATTTCTGTTTTTGTTCTCAGGATTATTCGAGCTTTCCTAGTCGAAGAGCAAAAGATCGTGAAGAAGGTTTTGAAGATTCAAAAGGCAAAAGAAAAACTGGCTGGGAAGAGCTAAGAATTCTTGCTTTTAAGTATTCACCAAAAAAGTTTTGACATTGAAAATGATTCGTAGTGTACTCAAATATCATTATACTGGTATTGGTTCTACTCTTGAAATGAGTTCATTTCTTGATTACATCTCCATTTGCATCAACACAGAACTTGTGGTCATTTATAAAACAAGCATTGTTTTTGAGGGATGTATAATCTGTGTTACATATTTTTCTCATGAATTGAAGGGTTGGGTTGAACCGAAATAGCTGGGCGTGAGAGCTTGACAGAAGCAACAACATAATTCAAACAAAAATAGATACTCCCTCCGTCCCATATATATAGGATGAATTTCTTTTTTTTCTTGTCCCAAATATATAGGTTTGTTTCTTAATTGGGAATGTTATGTTTTGTTCTTTTACTAATATACCCTTATTTAANTAGTTACTAATTCCAACAATAATTTACTTCTAGTTGTTGAAAATTAAATAGGGATAAACTTGGAAAGTTCTTGATAAAAATTGCTTTTCCAATAACATTAAATAAGATTTCTTAATCCGTGTGAAAAATGAAACAAGCCTATATATATGGGACGGAGGGAGTATTATTGTACAACAATAGAACTCTCAATTGGTTGGAAATTTCAAAGCTGCTTGTTTGAATTTCTGTAGAAAAGAAACCAGCATGTGGGGGTGTATTCTCTTTCACAACAGTTATTTCAATTAAATTTGTGATCCACTTGAATATCTGAGGGTATTTATCAGGGTCAATAATCTTGACACCAAGATCCTCTTCTTCTGCTCTAAAGGCACCCAGTGTTGCAACCATCATTATTTCTGAGATCCAAATTCTGTCCATTGAAACTTAGGGTTTTCTCCCCCCCAAAAAAAGAGGCACTCTTCATTCCCTCTTCTAATACCTTCAGTTTCTCAGACATCCCCAGTCTATCTTCTGTGCTGCTTCACCTTCAGAATTGAAGAGTTTCCCCATTCTCTCTAATCACCGCATTCAAATAGAATTTGTATCCAATCTAAGTCTTGGTTCACATTAACAAAGAAATAACTTCCTTGTTAGGTCACAGCTTACTATTGATTAGTAGAACAATTGTAATGTGGTGTCTGCTATCACTGCAGATTCTATTAGCATGTGTGGCCTTTTACAAAGATATGGATGCTTTATTTGTAAATTTAACAAGGGATTCATTCATTGCTGGACATGGGCTCCCTATGAAAACATACGTCAATAAAAAGCTTTTGATAAATGAAAATGAAACACGAAATTAGAATATCAGCTGTTGGACATTAGTAGCTGAGAAACCAAATGTGGCCCTTTCATAAGGATCGTCCGGCAAAAGTCGTGGTTCATATATCAACGTTTCATCAATATATTCAAGAATATCGAGCGATTCGACCATAGGTTTTCCGTGGTGAACAAGAACATGGATTTTCTTGTAAACAGGACTGTATTTGAGGAGCAAATCACTCTTGTTGTTTAAATCTTCTACATATTCAAAGGGTATGCCTTTGATTTTGAGATCCAGTTCAACATTCTTAGGATAAGTGCAAGACCATGTACCATGTAGAATTACTTTACTTTCCTCTCCCATCTTATATTTTGATTTAGATTATATGCTGGTCGATCTTTTAATAGAATTCCAAATTAGTTTGTTTAGTCAATGGTCAAACATTTGACAGGATAAAATAATCAAAACTTATTACACATTATTTTTATTTTGAAATTTAATTAGCTAAACTTGCACTTAATAGATAAGAAGTAAAGTTGGTATAGATAGGGAGTCCAATGAAATAATTATTGGAATATTTCTTACCTAGAAATGAAGAAACTTTCGTTCTATTGATTTAGTGTTATCAGTTATGGATATTTATCAAAAAATTGAATGGAACGAGAAAAAAAATTAGTTTACTAATTTTAAATTTATCAATAATAAGTTTTAAAAAGAAGAGCAATGCTAATAATATCTATCTCCAATAAGCTTCTCAAGTTTTTGATGTGCTGATATGACCAATCACTTTGAGCTTCATCTTCATCTCATTTTCCTAGTTTGATATGCAACTTTCAAAGAATCGACAACAAGAAAAATGATAGTTATGTTGAAACGAGGGCGAAGAGATGTAAATTTAGTTAGATCAAACAGATTGTATGAATCACGACGTGGATTACCTATAGACTTATGTTGGGTCGATTTGGCCACTAAATCTAATAGTTTATTAAGTTTTATTTGGTTAATTTTAATAAATAAATAAGAACAAAAATAAACAATAAGCATAGACATGCCTAGCGTATTGCTTGTCTCTCTAGACAAGCCTCTCGATTGGTCGTAGTTTCGAATCCTACTTGGGGAGATTTAACTTATAACATAATTGATTGTGAATCGAGGTAAGACGAGATAATATAATTAAATATATACCACTAATTGTAATATTGAAATCAACACAATATTAAGCCTTTTTTTTTTTCTTATAAGAAAACTTTGGGTAATTGGCACAAAATACCCCTAACATTTATCTCTATAGTGGAATACGTTCCTATCTTTTCATTTTGGCAGAATATCCCTTTAGATGACCTTTTCTTTTTACGAGATACAATATTTTCTTTCATTTTCTCAGTAAAGTTTTGTAAAATGACGAATATACCCTCCTCTTTATATAAAACAAAAAGAAAGGAAGAAAAAATAAAAAATAAATTGGAATCGTAATCTCATTTTTTTTTTAAGTGCAAATGAGTCCAAAATAAATAATTAAAAAAAATTAAATTTAGAATAAAAAATTCCTTCGTATCCCATCACCACCACCGCCCCTTCATTAATTAGGAGCAAACCTACACGAAAATAAAAATAAAAATCTAAATTTGTCCATAATATATCCTGCAAAAAACTTAATTGCTCAAAATCCTAAAATTAAAATGTAAAAAACATTAATTAAAAACACTATCTACAACCATATGTAACCCAACACGTAGACGGTGGAGGAATGCGACTGTGGACAAACATATTTACTGACATTGCCAATGAAACGTTATGATTTGTCAAATTAAAATGCATGATAGATCCTTGCCATTATAGAATTAGTTATTCTTATGTTTGCTGTGGTGCGGCTTTGTAATTTGGTGTTTGGTTAGATAAAGGAAGTTTAAGGAGATTTAAATTTGATAGTCTTAATTGATAAAGATCAAATTTCATCAAGGATTGATAATTTGGTCTGAAAAATAATTTTGAGATGAAGAAAAAATGTTTTGGAGGCATTATTTACCGAAAGTGGGTGCCACGGCCAAGGGTGGACCTAGAATTTTTTTTTCCTGTGTGGATGATATTAGTAAAAGTAAAAAATAACATTATAACACAAATATTACATTAAAATGAAATACCTTATAATTGTTTTTTACGAGCTTCCATACTTTGATATTTTTGTATAATTACCTCATTCTCAATCTTTATAGGCCAACAATTTGCTAACATGCATAAATTACTTGCTTCAATTGATACCCACACCTTCAATTGAATCGAACAAAATAAGAGGTAGAAGAAGAAGATTACAAAAAATTATTCGGTTATCACCTGCTTCAATTGATACCCACGCCTTCACTTCTTCAATTTCATCGATTTCACGAATTTGGGACATTATTGTTTTGGTGGACATGAGGGGTTTCAAGTTTTCAATTCAAATGTTTCAGTTTTTTATTGGGACGTGCGTGTGACGGTTGGGAAGTTAAATGGATTATGGAAGGGTTCGCATTCTATAGATCCATGTTATCCACCTATCTTATAATTCGGGCCAATTATTTGGTCAACTTTCATTTTTTTAAAGCTTAAGTGGGCTGCTGATAAATGGGGGCAACCCAAAGTCTAGTGTAGACAGAGGCCTTCATTGGGTCTGCCCCTAGCAGCGGCGCCCATAGAAGAAAAATGGTTTAGGTGCCCAGCATCGAAGCACCGAGCATGTGGTATCGAGGCCGCACCCTGTTAAAGAAAATGCCTCGAGCGCCGACCTCGGCGCCAAGGCAATGCAGGATGAAAAGAAGCATAGGGATCGAAAAGCGCAATCTCAAATTCATCTGCATCTATCAAATCAAAATTTTCAGGATTTTCTAAAAGAGAAAAGTGTCGCTGCGTTGTGGTTGAAATCAGAACAACTTTGTATGACAAAGAACTTGACCAGCTAGTTATACTTGAAACAATGCTTGTATTCTCACCAGATGTCCAAAAACGCGTCATTGGATGATCACTTTACTACGTTCAAAGAAATCGTAGTTGATTTGGAGACATTGAAAATTAAGTATGATGAAGAGGACTTGGAACTGATGTTGTTGTGTTTGTTGCCATCATTATATGTGACTTTTAGAGATACTATTCTCTATAGTCGGGATACTTTCACTGTGGATGAGGTCTATGATGCTTTACTGTCTAAGAAGAAGATGATGCATCTTGCAGTATGATCTGGGACTCGAGTTGAAGGCCGATTGTTCGTAGGAGAAATCAAGATATGAATATTAGTAGAAATACGAGATGTATATCGAAATCCAGACATGCAGAGAAAACATGTCACTTCTATAAGAAGAATGTGCATATTAGAACTGATTGCTATGCTTTGAAAAATAGAAACAAGGCTGCTGGTGCTACTGATGAAGGAAAGCAATATGTAAACACAGCGGTATCTGATGTTGTGAAAGATGGGAAAACGAATGAGAGTTTCTTGTGATTTCTGTCATGGGTTCCAAACCTTGTGAGGAATGGGTTCTTGGTTCGACTTGTACTTTTCATATGTGTCCCAACAAATACTGGTTTACAACATATGGAGGAGTTTCAAGATGTGCAGTGATTATGAGAAACTACACACCTTGTAAAATTGTCGGAGTTAGTACAATCAGAATCACAATGTTCAATGGGGCTATTAGAACACTTACAGATGTAAGGTACGTTCCAGAACTAAAGCAAAATCTCATATCTTTTAGCGCACTTGACTCAAAGGGTTATAGATACACTGGCGAAGGTGAAGTATTGAAGATGAGTTGGGGTGTTCTTGTTGTCATGAATGGACATAAAAGCTCTATACAATCGTACATTTTGTAGGGTTCCATAATTATAGGGGATGCAGCAGTTTCTATTTCTTCTTTGACAAATGAGGAATTCATAAAAAAATTGGCATACGTAGCTTAGGCATATGAGTGAGAATGGTATGGTAGAGTTGAGTAGGATGGGGCTTTTTAATGGGCAGAAGAACGGTAAAATGAAGTTTTGTGAGCATTATGTTTTTTTGGAAATAGAAAAGGGTGTGATTCTCCAAAGGAAGACACAACACGAAGAGAACAATTGAATATATTCATTCAGATCTTTAGGGACCGGTTAGGGTACCTTCTGAAGGAGCTACTAATTACTTGTTGATAGTGATTGATAATTTCTTTAGGAAAGTTTGGGTATTCTTCTTGAAACAGAAGAGTTTTGTGTATTAGGCCTTCAAGGAATGGAAACAATGATACAAAAGTATATTGGAACGCAGGTGAAATGTCTTCGCAAAGATAATGGGTTGAAATTTTGTTTAGATGAATTCAATAGCTTCTGCAAGGTTGAAGGCATCTTGAAACACTTGACAGTGCCAGAACTCCTCAATAGAATGGTGTGGTAGAATAGATAAATATAACTTTGATGGAAAATGTTTGTTATATGCTTTCAAATTCTGAGTTGCCTAAGACATTTTGGGCTGAAGCTGTTACTATGGCTTGTTTTCTAATTAATTGCTCACCTTTAGTTTCCATTGAGAAAAAAGTCAGAAAAGGTATGGTCAGATAAACTTTCTTGTTATTCTGATTTGAAAATATTTGGGTGTCCTTCTTATACTCATGTGGATAATAGAAAGTTGGAGCCTAAGTCTAGAAAGTGCATATTTCTTGGGTATAAATCAAGTGTGAAGGGGTCTAAATTGTGTTGTCCTAAGATGGGAAATGTGACGATTAGTAGAGATGTAGTGTTTGATGAACTTGCTATGGTTCATGGTTTGCTTCGTGGAGATTTTGAGAAAATTGAAGAACAGAATAATTCAATTTAGATGGAGTTGAAAATTGCTCCAGGAGAACAATAAGATGTTTCAGAACAGTTTACTTTAGATCAGTCTAGTTCAGAACTAACAAACAGTAACACTTTGCCTACACCACCAGTAAAACCACAACATTCGATTGCTAAAGATAGACCTCGCAGATAGACTAGACTTCCACGGAAGTTTAGAGAAGCAGATTTGGTATGCATTGAGTGTGGCTGACATTATTATTCCCCTGAGGAGCCTGCTACATATTCGGAGGCTGTCATTGCAGTGATTCTACCAGATGGTTGATTGCTATGCAGGAAGAGATGAAGTCATTGAATAAAAATATTACTTCGGACTTGGTGAAATTATCTAGGGATAAAAAGGTTGTTCGTTGTAAGTGGGTGTTCAAAAGGAAAGAAGGACACCAATGATTGAAAATGCAAGGTACAGTAGTATAAAATGTTCGACTCATTTATGACTACTTACAATTTCATTAGAAGCAGTTATGATAATTGTGTGTATTTCAAAAAGGGAGATGGTGGATTGATTACATATTTGTTGTTATATGTTGATGATATACTAATAGCAGCTAACGATAAAGCAAAGGTTAGGAAAATAAAAGCTCAGTTTTGTGAGGAGATTAAGATGAAAGATTTGGGTGCAATAAGGAAAATTCTTGGTATGGAGATCTTGAGGGATATGAAAGCTAACAGATCGTATTTGAGTCAGAGGTTACATTGAGAAGGTACTTCACATGTTCAATATACTAAATGCAAAAGCTGTCAGTGCTCATTTGGCTGTCCACTTTAAATTATCATCTGGTTTGTGTGCTCAGTCAAATGAAGACATTGATTATATGTATCGGGTTTCTTATTCAAGTGCAGTTGATTGACTTATGTATACTATGATTTGTATAAAACCAGATTTGACACATGTAGTTAGTGCAGTTAGTAGGTACATGAAAAATCCTGGCAAAGAATATTGAAACGCAGTGCAGTGGATATTCAGATACTTGAAAGGCTCTACTAATGCTTGTTTGCATTTTGAAAGAAATTCAGATGGAGTAATTGGGTATGTGAATTCACACTGTACAGGGGATCTTGATAAGAGGAAACCACTTATAGGGTATGTGTTTATCCTTGGATGCTGTGTTATCAGTTGGAAAGCTACTTTACAGAAGACAGTAGCATTCTACAACAGAGACATGTAAATATGCTATGTGGTTAAGGGGATTGATTGGTAAAATCAGTGAGGACTTACAGATTTCTATAGTGTAATGTGATAATCAGAGTGCAATTTTTCTGATTAAGGATCAAATATTTCATGAGAGGACGAAGCACATTAATGCGAGGTATCACTTTGTGCTTGATGTTATAACTTTGTGCTTGATGTTATTGCTCGTGGTTATATTGTAGATACCAAGGATAATCATGCTGATATGATGACAAAACCACTTTCCATTGCTAAGATTGAATATTGTTTGAACTTAGTTGGTATTTGTTATTGATTAGCCCTATGGGCTTGTTTGGAAGAGGTGAAATGGTGCTTACTTGGAGATGTATTTTGGAATTCCTGTATGGGAATTTGGTTCAATGTGGAGATTTGTCGTGGTGTGATTCAAATTCCTTGTAATTTGATATTTGATTAGATAAAGAAAGTCTAAGGAGATTTGACTTGATAGTCCTAATTGATAAGATCAAATTCCATCAAAAAATTAGGAGTTTGACTTGGAAAATGACTTTGAAATGAAGAAAAAGGTTTTAAAAGCATTATTTACCAAAAGTGGGCCCGTGGCGCCTGTAGAAGAAAAATGGGATAGGGGCAGGGCAATGCGGCACCGACCCTATTGAAGAAAAAGTCCACCATGATGAGTTTATTCCAATTTTTCTGAATTTTATATTTTCTTCTTCATCTAGAACTTAAAAAAGGCTCTTATATATTTTTCACATTGTTTTATCTCTACATTGCATTCAATGACATCTTGAGAGCTAGATAACTTAGATTTCAATTGAGAGTATTGAGATCTTGATATTTTAAATACAATTACTATTGATTATAGTGAATTTCTCCTTCTCTGCCTGTGATTTTTTCCCATCTTGGATTTCCATATAAATATTGATGCTCAAATTTTTTAGCCAATGTTTGGGCTTCCTTCCAAAAAAAAAATCATTTCTCTGTCTCATTTTTTCAATTACAGATTCTATAATAAAATAATATTACAATAAATCTAAAAATTCACCTTCTTTTTTAACCACCATTCTTAAAAAAAAATCATTATTCCAAAATACACACGTGGGCACAATTTCCATGGTTTAATAATGAATTTAGTCAATTCATGTATGCATATAATTGTGCTACACAAATAGACTCAAAGACAAGTTCAAAAATAGAGGGACACATATCGAAATATGATTGAACAGTTTGAAAAAAAAAAAAAAACACCAAAACAGGTGCTGCCATTCAACCTGTTCATCTTTTTCATATCTTTGAGTCTGTTCAAACATCATTATTCATATCCTTACTAATGATCATTTTATTGTATGCATTATAATTATGTTTTTATTTTGTATGAATATTTGTTTGTATTAATCAATTATGAAACACAGTCAATTCACGTTCTGAACCCAAGCCAATTCAAGCATCTTTGCTTAATTTTTTTTTTTTTCGATATGTTTATAAAATATATGAATACTTTTTACGTCTTTAACCCGATTAAATATTTTTTGATTTTTTTATATATTTAAATTGATAATCTATCATATTGTTGCTTCCGAAGAAGCACAACTCTGCAAATATAACGTTCTACTAGAAAACATACTTTTGAATAGTTAATATTTCTAAATAATATTTTGTTGTTGCTCTTGACATATCACAACATTATTAATATTTTAAAAGGAATATTACTCACTCAGGAAGTGCATGAATTATAATTTTCAATATTTTAGAAGAATATTGATTTATTACTCTTGAAAAAGCAATAGCAAAATATAAAGTGATCTCGAAGTAGCACATATTTCAAAGAATATATCATTTTGAATCATTGTTTATCGTTGAAGGAAAATATATAACTTATATTCTGTTGACATTGATTACTTGATTAATTATTATGTGATTATAATGTCTAATCATATTTTTTGAAATTAATTGTATTTTCTTTTCTTTTATTGTGTAGTTACTCAAATGGCAAACATCACAAAACTCGAAATGAATGGTCAAGATACTTGTTTAGTTAATAGTGCAACTACGCATACTATTTTTCAGCAAAAAATATTTTTTTTTGAACTCATCAACAGAAAATAATGCTAATACGATATCATGTGCATTGAATATTGTTGAAAAGTCTAGAGGAGCTTGTACTATTTTATCAAATAATACACAATTATATATTGATGGTGCACTTTATTCTAGCAAATTAAGAAAAAAATTTGCTTAGTTTTAAATATATACACTGCAATGGATACGTTGAGACGATTTTATATTTGACCAGAAACATGTAAAAGAAAAAACTCCCGAATCAAACATTATCACAAACCCGAAGTTCATTGACCCTATAGTGACTCTATATACTATGGAAGAATTGTATTATTATTTTGGAATTGCAGAAATTCACAGAATCTGGACATCCTACGCATTTGTGATAAAAATGTTGATATCTCAACGTTTCGTGATTTGATCATCATAAAATTTGGACAGGACATTCACAACTCATTGTTATTTGAATTCAACAATTTCTTTTATTTTAATCTTTTAATTATTTATTTTGGTCTCATCTGCACTTTTTTTGAAAAGAAATTGGAATTACGATTGCAATTATTTTTTTCTTCTTTCTTTTTTGTTTTATTTGAATGTGAGGATATATTCATCATTTCACAATGTTTAATTGAGAAAAAAAAGAAGATGTTGCATTCTACAAAGAAAAGGTCATTTGGGGTGGGTATTCCGCCAAAATGAAAGGATGTGAAAGTATTTCGCAATAGAGACAAATGTTATAGAGGTTTTGCGCCAATTACACGAGAACTTTTATTCCTACCAACTAATAACAACTTCACCTTCAAAAAAAATAACAAATATCACAATAACAACTTGGGCACTACATCATAGTCGTTGCTATTAATAAACTTCCGCCCTTTTCAAAAATTCGCTACTCCCTCCTCGTGAACTCAAATGAATTTCATCAAAATTTATTTTTTAAAATTCATAAACATTAATCTAGGTTGCAGTACTTGTATCATTAAATTAAATGTTCAATTAAATGTAAAGATTTATTAGGACCTATAACATTTTGACACCTAAATTAGTGTTTAACAATACTGATACAATATAACATTATTCAATTTTATATTCTCAGTTGCATTACTTGAAAATCTGTCATTTATACTTGACCGGCATGTCCCAAAATGACATTAAACCTAACCCATTAAATTTTCTCAACAATTAGTCCAAATCAAGAAACTTAACACTCACAGTATCCAAAATCACGCATACCTATTTACTTAAAACCTGTGTAATTTAATCTGATAGTTTTCTTTGCAAACAATTTGCTTCATTCTTACGTCAAATGTGGTCAAATGGATTATACGTTTCGGTTGTTTGGAAAAATTCCCCACCCAAATATGGTTACTTAGAATCTGATGATTTTGGAATGTAATAAAAATTTCCTTTTTTGAAGACTCGTTATGGGTTTTTTGCCTAATGCATTTTTTAATGGATATGAATAAGTTTACTTATGGGAGTATTGTTTCCGCTTGTCGTGCTTTGGGCGGTGTGGTGTCAGGGAGCAGGTTTATGGGTTAGTGGTGAAAAATGGGTTCTTTGTAATGATTATGTGCTTGTTGGAATGATAGATTTACTTGCAAAGAGTTGCATGTTGGACGATGTTTTGAGAGTGTTTTATGATATTTTACGCGATAACACACTCGCTGCAATGGTTGGATTTGGGTTCGGTGCATGCAGGATCCTCAGTCGCGAAATACAATGTTGTACCTCACTTGTACTTTTTCTTATGTGTAAATTTTTTTTTGTTGTAATTTGATGTTTTAAAAAAATTATTTCTAGGCTTTCTTTATGCATCTAAGTTGATGAAGCATAGTATTTTCTAGGTTTCCTTTACATGTCTATGTATTTTAAGTTAGCTCACTGTTTCTTTGTTTTCTTGTGTGTATACATATTTAAGTCTATATTTTTCACGATTCTTTTATGTTAATTTATACATTTTGCAATTTTGCAATTATCTTTTCATTAGATATTGTTGAAAATATGATGTATATGCTGAAATATACTGAAGTGCAATAAAATATGCTAGTAATATGCCTATATCCGTGTGCATGCCTGAAATATACTTATTTATCTTGATACCTCATTTTTGTTCTACATTTTTTTTATAGTGTATTTTATAGAGTCTTGGTGTCGCTTTTGCTCGCGGTCTCCATCTTCGCCATCCTCACCATTTTAGGTATACCGATTCCAAAGTCTTGGGGTGAGAGAAATGGGATCGGAGAACTTTGATGATCTAGTTTTTGTTCTATTCCCAACTTTACCATCACCAAGAAAATTCAAAATTTTTCTTGACAATAAATTAAAATTGTGTACACCGACAGAATGCACAGTACCTGTGTTGCCAATGGGGGGAGGGGGGTCGATTCCAGGGCTGTCTAAGACTTTGTTGAGAGATATATAAATTATGCCTTCCTAGGCCACTTGGGCCAATTGTTAAAATATGAGTGGATCGGGGGGCTTGTGCATATGTCCGGCATCCGTTCTAGGCATATGTTCGGGGTTCATTCTTTGAATTAAATAATTCGGAATCGTAGATCTTTCATTTTTCTAATTAAATAATTCCGAAACATCGAGAACCAAAATTAAAGTTTATACACACGAATGAACAAGAACAAAGTAAAGGTTTCATGATTTAAACTTTAGTAAAGCGGTCAATGAAAATACTTGTGCTGGCAATGGGGGCTGATGGTAATATTTTTGGTATACCTCGAGCA
>CAIGRT010103201.1:0-24583 GCA_903798405.1 Fraxinus platypoda | reverse complement strand
ACAACCAAAAATACTAAAGAAATATGTGATACAACTTACTATGTAACTGTGATCTTAGACAACTGCATTCTACGAGGTCTTATGCTTTGAAAACGTTGCAATATTACCTCATTCTCAATTTTTGAAAAAATCTCTTTGTCATTCAACAAGTTTCAAAATGGAAATATTATTAGTATACCACAAAAACTAAAAAAATGAAACAACACAGTTCAACATATGTTCATTTTGTTGTATTGAGAAACATATTAAGTTCACAACATCCTCTCTGGGAACTGATACTGAGCAGTATACCATGGTACACCCCCTATAGAAACTTCAGTAAAGTTTGCCATCAATTGTACAATTCATTCATTCATTTATTACTTACAAGCTTTAGCATAATGAATTAACAATTCAATAGTTAGTGGACTTGTCAAGAATGATTCAGGAAACCAATAAGTAACAAGTGTTAATTAAATTAAAACAAGAACAAGAAAAAAGAAAAGTTAATATGGACAGTAAATCAACAGAAATAGTTTTTTTTTTTAAATTACTAATCTGTCTATATAATCATAAGCAAACCATGAAGGCAGATCATTTATCAACTTTAATTGAACTTTGTCACTCATATATTGGTATCTAACAAGAGACATGAACCCATTTCCTTGCTTGTCTCTCTCTTCTAAATGGTCACTCCGTCGCAGAATATATATAACCCGGCCAAGCATCAGAATGGATTCAGTACATCACCATAGAGGAGGAATCTAGATGTTTCAACTATTGACATCTAACTTTAGTAATGAATTAGTAAACAATGTATTCACACAAAAAAAAAAAGAAAAAAGAAAAAAAAAATGAACTGAAACAGAAAACAGGAAAAATGCCGGATTATTTCATTTAATTGGGCCTCATTTAAAAAAAAGGCCCAACTCTCTCAGCCCAAAACAAATGGGCCAAAACTATAAAAAACAAAAACAAAAAAAGGCCCCCCTCAGCAGTCTGTCTTCTTCCTTCCTCCCCGTCTTCTCTGTCCCTATTCTCTCTGCAACTGTCAACCACCCGGCGGAATTGAAAGCTCTGGCGGATCCAGCACGAGCAATCGCGCCCCCTCCCCGGGTGCTGGGTCCGCCCCTTCCTAGCAGTAATCGCCTTCTTTGCAACTGCCAACCCCCCTTTCTTACTCTCTGCCTTTTGTTCTGCTTTTGTTCTACTGCTTATAAGTTCTCTACTGCAATTCCAATTGATCATACACCACATATCCTTTCATTTTGGTGAAAAATCCTCCTAGATGGCCCAAACTTCGCAGAATACAACTTTTTCTTTGCGAAATACATCATTTTCTTAATAAAGCCTTGTAAAATGACAAATATACATAATCGTTAAATAAAACAAAAATAAAAAAATAATTGAAACTCCCGAACCGAATCGAACAGTTTTTCTTAAGTTAAATATTTGTACGTGTATCAGAATCGAGAACCAACGAGTTTGATTTGACTTTCGGTTCTTTACTAAGAATTAAAAAATCGAATAATAATCGAATCTCCTTAATTTTTTTTAAAAAAATTATATTAAACAAGCCAAATTATTTTAATTTTTTCCCTATTTCATTTGCTAACTAATTAATTAAAAAAATTTACATTAAACAAGCCAAATTATTTTAATTTTTTCCCTGTTTCATTTGCTAACTAATTAATCAAGTCCAAAAATATCATTTTTCTATTTCATTTGCCAACTACTCCCTCCGTCCCATTTATATAGATCGATTTTGTTTTTCACATGAATCAAGAAATTTTATTTAATGTTATTGAAAAGGTAATTTTTGCAAATAATTTTCCTAATTTACCCTTATTTGTAATTTGTATACATTGGTGAATGGACCTTATTATTTAACTTGTTATTTGTATATTTTCAAATTCAACTACGTTATTTTGTAAGTGTTAATATAGTGTTGTTGTAAAAGCTAAGATTGAACATGCCATTAATTAGATTAATGTAGTGTTATTTTAAAATTTTAAAAAATTAATTATTGTATGGGACCAAATGGAATGGAATCAATTCGATATGGTTCCATAATTAAATTTAGACACCCGACGATTTTACTTACTAAACACTCGAAAATTCTAGTTCGGTTAGCTCGAACCGACCAAAATTCGGCAAATGGGTATGTTTCCTTTTTCATTCCAAATTCTACATGGAAACCACTTTTTTTTCATGATTTTTGACCTAATTTCACCTCTATAAATACAAAACATGGGAAGCCAATATGAACCACCTCTCATCATACTACATTATTCCATCAATTTTCGTTATAAAAGAGGGGAAAATCATATATTGTGAGAAAATTTCAAAGGCGAAGTTCAAGAGCTCGTCAATTGAAGATTAAACATGGAATTTGTGGAGTAAAGAAGCAAAACGATTATTGAAAATTTATCAAGATTGCTTTGAAGAAATTCAAGAACATCAAGATTCATATTTCTTCATTTATTAATTTACAATTCCGGGTGATGTTATACAAAATTATGATGTTTTCTTGTAATTTCGATATGTTATGCTAGTTATTTAATTAATATGATGAGATGAACCCTTGTTTTGATATTTTTGGTTTTAATAAATTAGTTCGACTTTAATTTGCTTTTAAATTCTTGGATGTTTATTATCGTTTTTATGCTTTTCAATTAATTGACTACTAATTGAATTGTTTGTGAATTTTGTTGTTATCGAGAGAGACATATGATCATTAACACAAAATAATAAATATTGTAAAATTTGATAGGGGATAGAGATATACTTCTTTAATTTATATGGTTTCTATAAGTGTTCTAGCACGTTTAATACTTTTTTTTTGGCATGTTCGCATCTTTCATAGAGATGTAGGAAGGTCACGTGTAGGAATAAATTTAATCGTTATCAAAAGAGGTTTTTAATTAAAATAGGAACATTATTGTCATTTTTAATTGTTGAACTAAAAAATAATTAACAAGGGAGATTCAACATTTTAGCAATACTTCTCACATATTTGAAAACCAATTTTACTTGCTTTCACTTGGTTAAAAACTTAAAAATTAGCATAGATAAAGTCAAATTACTTTTACTATTCGATTAATGATATTATTAACTTTAATTAGATCAAACACGTAGTTCTTGTGGGTTTGACACTATATTCATCATTTTATTACTTGATTACGATAACACGCACTTGCGGGATTTCAAAAGGTCAAGTTTTTGGCACCGCTGCCAGGGACTATACTATTTTATAAGTTTTAGTTAATTGTAGATTTAATCTGAATTTTACTGCTTCGTAGTTTAATGTTATGATCTTATGGGGTCTATTGATGGAACTCATCCATGTGACCATGTTCTCCGGCTACCATTAATTAAAATAACATTGAGATCGTAAATCCTTGATACTCTATTTAGATCAACTTGTCCTCGATGTAATCATTGGTTTCTCCTTTCCTCTATCATTGAACTCATCGTTGTCGCAAGGTGGTTGGACAAAACGCTATTTGTACAAGGCCACATGGCCCTGTATAAATAGCGCTACCCGTGGTTGCATGACATTTTCCATTGATTATGCCAAGCCATCCAGTGGGTACATCTTACAAGTTAAAACTTTAAAGGTCGAACAACAAATATGTTTGAAAATTCTAGCACTACAGAGTACATGCTGTCTCTTAAGAGATGAGCATTATAAGTCACTTTTATGGGCGCCTTGGCATGACGAAGACCTTATGATTACAAAGACATTGCATCGATAGTTCGTACTCATGAAGTCCCAATCACCTTTGACGAGTTACATGAAAATTTGATCAACTATGAAGCCTTCCTCCAATGTGAATATGCCAAGACCATTACTCAACCTGCTAGTACTAAAAATCCTAAAACAATTTCACAATAATGTTGTCCATAGATTTGTATTAGAAAAAATTCACAATGTTTCTTTCTTACTTTTTCATGACCTTATATGCAAAGTTCGAGATATGATGATCTTGCTCAATTTGACTCGAAAATCAAATGAACATTCAGGTTTCGAAGAAGAGAACAATTGGAAGCACAACAAAAATAGAAAGAGGAAGACATAACAGAGGATAATCTAAATCCTATTGCCATCGAGGCAAATATGGGGCAGAACCTCCTAATATGGTTGTAGTTGATAAAAATGTAAGGTTAATGGGGGAGTACATGATTCCACTGGTTGTAGAAAGCTAGTCTAGCATAGTGATAAGTGTATTTTATACATTTATTCAGCATTTAAAATAGCAATATTTGATATTTATTTTGACAAAATATATCCTAAATTATTTTATTTTATGTTATATAGGTAAGACTCAATAATTGAATGAGGATTTGAAAGAAATGAGCAAAAATTGGTGAAAAGTGACGAAATCTAAAGTTTGAAAATCAAATTGCAAATATCCAGTAGTTGATTTGAACCACAAGACGATACTTTAAATATTGTTAAGAAACAATTGGATGCAATTAGAAATCAAAAAAGAATGGAATATGATCAAAATATTATCAAAATTAATTTTCAATCGCACAAGTTATATTTCAGAATTTTAGTTGAAGATTGAGACATATCATTGGCATAATAAACGTTCAAATTGGAAAAAAGTATATTTCTAGCAAAGTTGTAGCTATTTGTGTTAGCTTTCCAACACACTTTAAACCGCCTCAATTGAATATCAGGAGAGAAAGTTATGAACAAATACCGACTACTGTGTAGAGACAAAAACATGCGTGCGCGAAGACAACTTTTCTTATTCGATTGGAACTCTTTTAGAAACTAATCAACCAATTTTCTACTACTACAAATACCTAATAGCAGAATACATATTAGAAACTTTTCATATACATTTCATACTACAATAGTCCATCAATTTTTATCATAAAATAGGGGCAAAATCATATAGCGTGAGAAGATTTAAAAGACAAAGTTCAAGAACTTATTAATTGGACATCAAACTTGTGATTTGTGGGCAAAAAGTGAGAATTATTGAAGATTTATCAAGATTGCTTTGAAGAAATTCAAGAACATCAAAATTCATCTTTCTTCATTCGTTAATTCATAATTATGGGTGATATTTTATACATTTATCATGATTTTTTGTAATTCTAATATGTGATGTTAGTTTTATACATTGTTATGAACCCTTTTTATGATATTTTTACTTTTTAATTAATTATTTTGATTTTAATTTAGTTTGATTTGTGGATGTTTATTATCATTTTATGGAGACTTGGGAAGGGGCATATAATGATTTTGACTTACGAGTAACATGCTATGAAAGAGGTATCGTCTTTTCAAATTCTTGATCACTAATTGAATTGTTAGTGGCTTTTATTGTCATCGAGAGAGATAATAGAGTTTAAGCACAAAATAATAAATATTGTAAGGTTTGATAGAAGATATAGATAAATCCCTATACTTTATATGGTTTCAATATGTGTTCTAGTACTTGTTAATGCATTTATCTTGTTTGTATCTTTCATCGAAAGATATAAGGGTTAGGATAGAAAAATCACATAGTATATCCGGCGTTTGGTCTGGGAAACTTTCACCTGAGAACTAATGTGATCAACATATTCCAGAACGCGCTACAATTCTTTGGGAGAGCTAGGAGAATCCCAATGCTCATATAACAAGATTTCTGGACATGTGTGCAACAATCAAATATCTAGGGGTGTTTAGTGAAGCAATCAGACTGAGGCTCTTCCCACACACATTGAGAGATTTAGCAAGTGAATGATTAGATATTTTCCCACTTCAAAGCATCACTTCTTGGAACAACTCGAGTCTGAAGTCTCAAAGTAAATATTTCCCATTGAAGAGGATTGCAAAGCTGAAGGATGAGATAACCACATTCCAACAATTGGACTTAGAATGTTATTCAGAAGCTTGAAAATGATAAAAGAGTTTGCTCTACCAATGCCCACAACATGGATTGCAGAAGTGGCTTCAGGTAAAATACTTCTACATTAGTCTGAATTCGATAAGCAAGGCTAATGTAGACTCTGCGTGCGATGGTTCTATCACAGAAAGAATTACGAATTAGGTCTACCAAATCATGGAAGATTTGACATTCATCAGTGTACTTTGGCCTACTAAAAAGGACGAGTGGAAAGAAAGTTGGTGGGGGTATTCGAAGTTGATTATTTGACAGCAATATCAACATATTTGGTATCATTGGCACAAAAAAGGTAGATCAAATGAATGCATCCCAAGTACTGGGACTGAAATGTAAGCGTTGTGGAGGGAATTATGAGAGTGTTGATTGCACTGAAGGGAATCATTTTGCTCAGATAGTGGAGAATAAAAATTATACCCAGAATTTTCAAAGATAACAACACAATCAAAATCATAGCACTTACTACCCAGGTTGTAGAAATCACCTAAGTTTTCAATGGAACAACAATCAGGGAGTCCAGACTGCACCACAGCAGACCGCATTGCTGGGTTTTCAATAGAATGAAAAAAAGTCTTCATTAGAATATCTTGTGACTAAATTGGCTGAGATATTTACCAAACACATGCAAAGAACATATAAAAGCTTGCAAGTTCAATGAGCTGCCATCAAGAATTTGGAAAATCAGACGGGACATATAGTGAATGCACTTTCAGATAGACTACTAAGAGCATTACCATGTGACACTGAAACAAATCCTAAAGAGCATTGCAAGGGTATAACTACTCGTAATGGAGTTCAACTACCAGATATCAATGTAAATAGACGAGTTACTACACTAGAAAAGGTACTTACCACGGTTGATGAGCACTTGGAGGAATTTGAGCAAACGAAGAATCAAAGATAAAAAATAGCATCAGAGGATCCAAATGCTAAGGTAACCGCTCCTACCAAAGAATTTGTAGCATCACTATCGTTTTCACAAAGGCTAAAGAAGCAAAAGTCAGACAAGCAGTTTTCGAAATTCTTTGAGGTATTCAAGAAACTGCTGGTCAATATACCGTTTGTGGATGCACTTGCACAAATACCTAATTACGCTAAATTTATGAAGGAGATTCTCACAAATAAGAAGCTGGAGGATTTGGGAACAGTGATGTTGAATGAAGAATGCAATGCCATCCTACAAAATAAATTGCCACCTAAACTAAAGGATGCGGTGAGTTTTACTATTTCTTGTACCATTGATGATATTAAATTTGATAAAGTCCTTTGTGATTTTGGTGCAAGGCAACATTAATCTCTTTACAGCTTGCAGATAGATCTATAAATTCCCAAGGGAAATTATCGAAGACATACAGGTGAATGTAGATAAATTTATCTACCATGTGGACTTTGTCATTTTGGAAATCGTGGAGGAGGACAAGGATGTGCCATTGATATTGGGGAGATCATTCCTTGCAATATGTCGGGCTTTGATAGATGTTCGAATGGACAATTGATGCTGCTGTTGAATGATGAGCAAGTGATATTCAACGTCTTCAACGCTATCAAATATCCTACAGAATCAGATAGTTGTCTACGAATTGATGTAGTAGATATGGTTGTTAAGGAGACATTTTCATTCTTGAGCATCCTCAAGATTGCTTGGAGACCCTTTTTGTGCATTCACAAGATGAAAAATCAACAGTTGAAGAGAAAAGTCAGATTGCCGACATTTTGGAAGCTACTTCGCCATACAGACGAAGAATACAGTTTGAAGAATTTGGTACAGGGCCTACAAAACCATAACCAACTATTTAGAAAGCACCAAGTCTTGAGCTCAAGCAATTGACATCAAATATGAGGTATGCTTACTTAGGAGAGTCATATACACTACATGTGATCATTGCTAATGAGATGACTGAGTTGGAAGAGAAAAAATTACTGAGAGTTCTGTAGAAACATAAAACAGCTATTGGGTAGTCTATAACAGACATCAGGGAGATTAGTCCATCAGTATGCATGCACAAAATCTTGATGGAAGAAAAGTACAAGCCAACAGTGGAAATAAACGTAGATTGAATCACACCATGAAGGACGTCGTGCAAGCAGAGGTATTGAAGCTCTTTGACGTATCTTATCTCCGATAGCAAGTGGGTTAGTCCGATTCATGTTGTACCAAAGAAATGAGGGATTACTATGGTGAAGAATGAGAACCACGAGCTAATACCGACAAGGCCAATCACGGGATGGAGAATGTGCATAGACTACAAGAAGTTGAATATGCAACTCGAAAGGATCACTTTCATTTTCTTTTTATCGATCAGATGTTGAAGACTAGCGGGGCATTCACATTACTACTTCTTAGATGGGTACTCAGGATATAATCAGATTGTAGTGGCTCTAGAGGATCAGGAGAAGACTATATTTACATGCCCTTATGGTACCTTTGCATATAGAAGGATATGCCATTTGGGTTATGTAATACCCCTGCCACATTTTAGCAATGCATGATGGAAATCTTTTCAGACATGGTGGAGAAAATCATTGAAATCTTCATGGATGACTTCTTGGTGTTTGGTTCACCATTTGAGAGCTGCCTCTTAAATTTGAGGATGGTCTTGTAGTGTTGTGATGAAATGAACTTGGTACTTAACTGAGAGAAGTGCCACTTTATGGTGCAAGAAAGAATAGTACTTGGGTATTAAATTTCAGCAGAGAGGATTGAGGTGGACAAAGCAAAAATTCAGGTAATAGAAAAAGCTACCTATACCAACTTTATTTAAGGAAGTACACAGTTTTCTTGGCCGTGCTCGGTTCTACAGAAGATTCATAAAAGACTTTCCAAAATCACCAAGCCTCTTTGCAGCTTACTTGAAAAGAATACATCATTCAACTTTTCTAGGAAAGTATTTTACATCTTTCAACACTCTAAAAGAAAAGTTAATTTCAGCACCAGTTATAGTTGCACCAGATTGTGGACTGTCATTTGAGTTGATATGTGATGCTAGCAACTATGCAGTTGGGGCAGTACTTGGTTAGAGAAAGGACAAAAATTCTTCAAGTCATCTACTATGTTAGCAAGACTTTAACAGAGGCACAGTTGAATTATGCCACCATTGAAAACGAGCTACTTGTTATTGTGTTGTCCTTTGACAAGTTTAGATCATATCTCATGGGATAGAAGGTAATTGTCTACACATATCATGCAACATTGAAATATCTAATGTCTAAGAAAAATGCAAAGCCTAGATTAATTTGGTGGATACTTTACTTTCAAGAGTTTGATTTGGAGATTCTAAACAAGGAAGGATGTGAAAATTTGGTAGCATACCACCTCTCAAAGCTTGAGCGGGCAAGACAAAAGGATGAGGTGGAAATAAAAGACTCTTTCCTACATGAGCGGATCTTTGCAGTTGACTGTGGACCTTGGTATGGAGACATGGTAAATTTTCTGGATTGCAATGTGCTCTCACCTAGTTCACTCATCATCAAAGGACAAAGTTCTTTTTAGAGTTGAAGTACTATCATTGGGATGATCATATTCTATACAGAAGGGGTGCCGATTAAATCATTAAGAGATGTGTACCAAATGAGGAGATATCTCAGATTTTAGAGGATCGTCACTCTTCAGCATATGTAGGACACTTTGGGCCCTCTAAAACAACAGCAAAAATTCTCTAATTAGGTTTCTATTGGCCCTCACTATTTAAAGATGCTCATGAATATGTTAAACATTGAGACAGATGACAACGTACATGGAATATCTCAAAGAGGCACGTGATGCCTTTGAATTCAATTTTAGAAGTAGAGCTCTTCGATGTTTGGGGGATAGATTTTATGGGACAATTCCCATCATCTTACAACAATTAGTACGTGTTGGTGACAGTTGACTATGTATCGAAATGGGTAGAAGCAGTAACAACACCAACTAATGATGCTCGAGTGGTTATTATATTTCTGAAGAAAAACATATTATCGTGCTTTGGCACCCCTAGAACCATTATTAGTGATGTGGGTAAACATTTCTGCAACAAACTTTGGACTCAGTATTAGCTAAATATGGGGTAAAACATCGGGTTGCTACACCTTATCATCCCTAAACAAGTGGCCAGGTAAAAGTGTCAAACAGGGAGCTGAAGAGAATACTGGAGACGACAATAAATGGCTCGAGAACTGATTGGTTAAGGAAGCTTGATGATGTAATGTGGGCATATCGAACTGCTTACAAAACACCAATAGGCATGTCACCATATCGCTTTGTGTTTGGGAAAGCTGCTTGTCACCTTCCAGTGGAGTTGGTGCATCAAGCATATTGAGCAGTAAAGCAGCTGAACATGGACATGACAGCAACTAGAGAAAAGAGGATGCTACAGCTGAATGAATTAGATGAATTCCAAATGGATGCCTTTAAGAATGCAAAGCTGCATAAGAAGAGGACAAATAGACTACATGATAAATACATCCAGAGACGTGAGCTCACTCCGGGGTCAGAAAGTACTATTGTTCAATTCTATGTTGAAATTTTTCCTTGGGAAACTGTGTTCTAGATGGTCTTGACCATTCACAGTTGTTCAAGTCTTTCCACATAGAGCAGTTAAGGTGATTTATGAGACAAAGGAACCCTTTAAGGTAAATGGACATCGTTTGAAAGCATATTGGGGTCACGATTTTGATAAAAAGAACTCATTCACCCAATTCATCGACCCGGAATGATCAAGCTGCAAAGTCTAGCTAAAGACTATAAATTAAGACTTACTGGGAGGTAACCCAACTTCTTACTCTTTTATTTATTTCGCTTTTGTAATTGCATTGCATTAGATGCTAGTTTGCATTAGTTATATGCACGTTTCAATTCAATTTGGTGGTCATCTTCATCATTCACACTTAGTCTAGTTAAAAGAAAACATTAATTGAGTCAACAAAATAGTTAAAATAAGCATGGGGCATGAAATTGTACTTTAGACATAAAACAGGTGTGCGGCCTTAGAGCCTAAACCCGAGCCGAAAATTTTCAAATGTCACGTTTTTCTCCTAATTTTAACTCTTTTGATTGTTTTCTTCCCCTCTTAATAGGTACCTTGGATATAAACATCTGAATGAGCTTAACAACTTGTACTTTGAGATGGATTGTCAAATAGCTCTTCCCACATTTTACAACAAATTTCGGGGAGTACATTCTTCCTCTTCTTCTCCATTCCCTTATATATCTTTAGTTATGCTTTAGGACATTGAGGATAATGTCGATTTTAATTTTGATGGTGGGAAAAATTTTGAGTTTTTACTTTTCGTGTGTTTTTAAATGTACGTGTGTTTATTTTTCGTTATTATTTTAGTATATAATAGAAAAATACAAATTTTGAAAATTTTGAAAAAAAAAAAAAAAAAAAAGTTCTTGTTTGGGGTTGTGTGCTTGTGTGGGTTAGATAGCCTGACCACAATGATCATTATATTTAAGAATTGATATTGATTTATGAACTGTGGATATATTATATGCTAGATTGATTGATGTTTAACCTTACAAAACTTGATATTATTTGTGCACTAGAATTGAGTTTGACATTATGATGAAATGAGTTGATTCATAAACTTGATAGGTTGACTTAGTCGAACATAGATGCTATACCCAAATCATATTAAATTATTTATCTTTAAAAACCAAATTTAGCATAATTTAGGGATATTTTACAGTTGTAGGAAGATATGGACGTGAACTGGAATTCCATGGATAAAAACTAATGTGTGGATTGTTTTAGATTAATAGGATAAACTTGGGCAAAAGTCTTAAGTTGGAGGTCGGTTTGCTTGAATATGTGTTTAATAAGGGGCATTGCACTAATCAGGATAGAAAAAATATAAAAAATATCTCTTCGTAGTATTTATGACTCGAGTTATTAGTCTGTTATGGTATTTACAATCGGATGTCATTTAGTCATCTGATTTGGGAGTAATAGACTAAAAGGTCATTAAATGGGTCATATAGAAAGCTTAATAGAGATAGTGCAAAAAAATAGAAAATATGAAAAAACAGGTACATGAAATAGAAGACGCACCAAATGCACTGATTAAGCATCAAACACTTATTTGAGAAGATTTGACTTTTGATAAGGGATTATTAGCCTAATCGAGTCCTAGAGGTCGAAGCAATCAAAGAATTAGAAAATTCTTTTTTATTGATGTGTTGACTTGCAATTAGTAGAGTCCACCTGAACTAGAGAGGGTGAGTATGGTAATGAAAAATTCAAAATTAAATTGCACATTGAGAAAAGAGTAAAAAGAATAAGTTTGACTGTGTGTGAATATACGATAGGTGAAAGGATATATTTGACCATAGAGGGTCGAGACTTGAAGCAACTTGTAAATTCATGATTGTCTACTTAGTTCTTCACACACATGTCGATTTTGTATTTGAAGAGTAGATATTGATTTTGTATTGTGACTTTGAATTGGTTTGTAGATTTAATAATATTGTTGTATTTTATGTTATATATGTAAAACTCAATGGTTGAACGAGAATTGAAATAAAGAAGCGAAAAATGGAGAAATTCAAAGTATGGGGACTAAATTGTAACATTTCAATAGTTGATTCGGACCATAAAATGAAGATTAAAGATGTTACGGGTTCAATTGGATACAATTAGAAGTTAAAGGACCAAAATCGTAAGAGAAAATGACTTAAAGAATCAGGAATCGAATTTGGGGACCAAAACACAAAGTTAACAATCCGGCGACCATCTGGCTTGTGGTTTAAAAACGGAAGCTGAAAATATTCGCCCAGGCCAAATTTGGCAAACGGGCCTATTTCCTTTTTCATTCCAAATTCTACATAGAAATCACTTTCTTGCACGATTTTTTTTACATAATTTCACCTTTATAAATACAAAACATAGGCAGCTAATATAAACCACATCTCATATACATTTCATACTACAATATTCCATCAATTTTCATCATAAAAGAGGGACAAAATCGTATATTGTGAGAACATTTCAAAAGCGAAGTTCAAGAACTCATCAATTGAAAATTAAACATGTGATTTGTGGAGCAAAAAAACGAAGGGATTATTAAAGATTTATCAAGATTGCTTTGAAGAAATTCAAGAACATCAATATTCATATTCCTTCATTCATTAATTTATAATTCCGGGTGATGTTATACAAAATTATGATATTTTCTTATAATTTCGATATGTTAGACTAGTTATTTAATTGTTTGGATGAGACGAACAATTGTTATGATATTTTTGTTTTAATAAATTAGTTTTACTTTAATTTGCTTTTAAATTTTTGGGTGTTTATTATCGTTTTTCATGATTTTCAATTAATTGACCACTAATTGAATTGTTTGTGAATTTTGTTGTTATTGAGGGAGACATAGGATCGTTAGCACAAAATAATAAACATTGTAAAACCCGATATGAGATAGAGATATACCACTATGTTTTACATAGTTTCTATGGTGTTCTAACACATTTAATGGTTTTTTTTTTTTTTTTTTGCATATTCATATATTTCATAAAGATATAGGAATGACACATGTAGGAATAAATTTAATTGATATCGAGAGGTGTTTTTATTAAAATAGAAACATTGACCAACAAGAATGATTTCAAATTGTCAGTTTAAATTTTTGAACTAAAATGGATTAATAAGGAGATTCGACATCTTAACAATACTTCTCACGTATTTGAAAACCAATTTTACTTGCTTTCACTGAGTTAAGCTCAAATGTCTTTTGCTATTCGATTAAGGATATTATTAACTTTAACTAGATCAAATACGTTATCCTCATGCGTTTGACACTATTCATCTTTTTATTACTTGATTATGATACCGTACACTTGTGGGATTTCAAAGGGTCACACTACAACCACCACTATCACCTTTCCTTTCCCAAGGTAGTGGACCGATGGACGGTTGTGGGAGTACAAGGAAGATGATGTAAGTGGAAGAGAGTGAGATTTTTTTTATTTTTCTAATTATTTATTTGAGATTCATTTGCACTTTTTAAAAAAATTTGAAATAATAATTGCAATTAATTCTTTATTATTTCTTCTTTTATTTTTGTTCTATTTAAAGATGAGGATATATTTATCATTTCACAAAACTTCATTTAGAAAATGGAAGCAAAAGTTATATTTCACAAAGAAAAGGTAGTATTCAACAAAGTTCGGATTATCTAGAGGGTTTCCACCAAAATGAAGTGATAGGAAGATATTCCACAACAGAGGCAAAAATCGAGGAGTTTTGCATCAATTACCCTTTAAATATATCCAATTATTTCTTTGTGATAACTGAAGTCGCAATGAAATGAAATATGAGTAGTATTTGGATCACTTAATCAAGAGTTGCTCAATAAATCACATTGTGAAATGATAAATTTCTTACAAGTTCCATTCAATGGTACCCTTGAGGAAGGCAAACGTGTGATTTCCCTTATTCATCACATTCATAATAATGCACTCATTGCTAAGAATGGGGGGGGGGGGGGGGGGGGNGGGGGGGGGGGGGGGGGGGGGGGGGGGGGGGGGGGGGGGGGGGGGGGGGGGGGGGTTCGTTTACCCGGGCTATCTTCTACCAAACATGCAATTTTAATTCATAGAAGCTTGTATCATGTTTCATCGAAAAATTAGAGCAAAGTCGAATCATATCTTTGAGACAAATGGATTTTGAGAGAGAGATTTGTGTTTATAATATTGCCAGTGCTACTGGAAGTCTTATTCACTTAATTTGGCGAATGGAACAGAGATTTATTTTACCCTCAATATTTGAGCTAAACCTTTGGATATGTACTGCCTACATGCGTGACCTTGATGCTGAAGGTGTTGAAGCTGGTGCGCTCTGTAGAAAAACAAGAGACCGTGAATCAGCATAGATAAACCTTAATCATGTGGATGTACAACAGTCAAACACGGGCTTGTGCTTACACACACGGACCTGTCCAACAATAAGCAACTTGGTTACATGTGATGTGGCAGCTTTGATCAAAGTTTGGACCATGAGTATGTCTTAGATAGCTTTGAGTTAAAGAATGCTTCATTCCTTCTCATTTTCCCTCTTTTCCCAAAAAAAAACTAAACTTTTACTTTTGTCTTTTATAGTCTGCTCATTTGGTTTTTGCTTTAACAACTAATAAACTCTTTCCAATAAATCTTTCCAATAAATTTGGGCTTCGGAGTATAAAGTCCTTTTCATCCTCATTTCTGTCCATCACTACATTTACTGATTGTCCAATACAATCAAATCTTTAGCTTTCACGCCTAGAAACTGTTAATTTTGGTCTCTGTCTCTTTCTTCTAAGCAGTTCTACTAGGATGACATCACTCTAGTCAACAGAAAACATACAAGGCTAAATTTATGCATCTTTGATTTACTATAGCTCAATTGACATTCTTTCCCATCAAACGGGTTTTTAATAATTGTACTGTTTCAGGTGTTTACACTCTCAGAACATATTGTCTTGTGCAGTGCCAGGGGCTAAAAGCAAGCTCAAGTCCAAAAGCATAGAGAATGAAGCGTAAATCTTCACATTAACTAAATACTGTATATAAATATTAAGACATTTTTAAAATGTTTTTAACAACAATCCCCAAAGTCTGTTCTTACTTCAACATTTTTAATATTTAAGAGAGATTTAAGAAAATTAAAGTTAATTAAGTGTTAATCCACTTGAACATCATAATTCTTCGATAAAAATTCAGTCATATGCATGAAGAAAAAAGGTATTAAAGAACTGCATAATTAAACCAGTAGATTACTGGGAATAAAAATTCAGTCATATGCATGAAGAAAAAAGGTATTAAAGAACTACATAATTAAACCAGTAGATTACTGATGGATAAGTATAATGCTGTAATAATAAGGTACTTACTAATGGAATGCCTCTCAATGCTCTTTCTTCTAAAAACGACGACGGTTTATAGAAGTTACCATATATTTGTGACCACTTCTTGAGATTTTGATATACATGGTCAGCCCCAATGGTGTCTGCCCAGAAAACAATACCACCTCTGCCACAAAGACATACTACCTCAGAGGGCTTTTAATATAAAAATAATTTGTGAGATTTTCATAGGAATAATTCATACACTCAAAAAGGAAATGGTACAAATGGTCATATGAATATTCGGCAACTTCGAAATACATACATCACATGAATATTCAGCAAAACAATGTTTAATACATAAACTGTTCAAGTCCCAGCCTCTCTCACCTCCTGACCCGGTTCCCTTCCCTTCCAGCTGTCTAATCTTTTGTGTTTTTCTAGTTAATTTATTTTCCATATTATACCTAGTCAACTTCTAGATTTCATTTTTCATGTTTAATTTTCTTCTCTCCAGTATTTGTGCCTGTGTGCAGATACAAAAAAAAAATGCTAGACATAAAACTGAATTCATACATGCTCAATAACATGTTTATACTAGTAATATCTCAAAGAATTATCATGGAGACAATGACAAGACAATGCATGATTAAGTAATTTGAAAGAGTCCAGGAAAATGCGGAGAAACTGCATTTCGGTGGTAATATTTAAATATTTCAGGCAACGGATTATCATGGAGTCACTCACCTATAAGAAGGGAAACTCATGCCGAGAACAGATGCAACATCAAGATCAGATGCTCGGACTACTATGCCCTCATCCAAAACACGACATGCCTCGTTCACCACAGGAAAAAATATCATCTCGACAATTTCCTGGTCAGTGACAGTAATAGGCTGCATAGAAATTTCCAGCAGAGATCAGTAAACGATATCTTTAAATGTGCGTAAGTGTGGGACTTAACAGCCCAATACAATATTTAACACATGGACGATAGACATGTCAAGTGGTGTCATCGAGTCTGTTGTATACCTTTCCACTGGGCATTATATTGGTGAGCCTCCTAGATTCCTCTACTATTGGTAATACCAAAGGATCAGGTTTTGGCTTGCTTCCTTTCTCGTAAATATAGTATCCTTTTCCATTATTTTTACCTGCAACACCATAAGCAGGAATAAGTATAAAGTGAAGATTAAACTTTAGTACTAATATAGGGTGAATTACATTATTACCATTTCTCCCATTTTTCATAAGAAGTTCAACCAACGGAGAGTGGAAGGTGCGATCAGGAAAGTAAGAAGCAAATTCTTTCGTTGTTGCGACAGCTACTCCATATCCTGCTAGATCCTGAAGCCTGTTGAAATAATTCCAAAATAACCAGGACAGAGGTTATGATACAGAAGCAATGAACATGAAGTCATGCTTTATGATACAGAGGCAACGAAATTACTGGAATGGGCCCAAAGGAAGGCCAAATTCGGTTATGAGCCGGTCGATTTTGAACACGTCCACCCCCAAGTTAACCATAATATGTGCACCTTGAGAGTATGGGAAGAAGGTTCTATTAACAGCGAAGCCAGTACAGTTTCCAACGACGACAGGAACTTTGTTTATGGTCTTCCCAACCGCCATTAGGTCAAGAATTGCTTGAGGAGAGGTCTTCTCTGTCCGCACAATCTCCAGGAGAGGCATTACATGGGCAGGACTGTTAAAAATTAAATCAAGTGAGCAGTTAAATTGACATATATGGTCTATTGAACTCCTAAACTAATTACCAGTATTTAACAACTTCCAGTTCCAAATTGACATTCTCAAACAGTGTAACTAAAATAACTTTCCATTAATTACAACCATGTATTGCCACAGTATAAGCATAAACATGCAAGAATATCAGACCACATGTCTATCAGCCTAACCATTGTGTTTCTCAATTATGCATTTCAACTAGGATGGAAAGGTTACTAAAAAGAAAGAAACGGTTTTCTAGTAGAGATAGGCAGGGATTTCATTTAAGGCAATGTAAGTGTTTCTAAATTCAAAATTCTAAATCCTGTCCACACCTTGAAATTGGAAGGAAATGAAGAATCGCATTAAAGAATAACCATTTCACTTTCAAATTCCCAAAATGGAAATATTTTCTTCTACCTATTGCCTTCCATGTATGTTTCATCAATTCAATATGAATGTTTTAAGATTCTCATGTGGAGTTTGATCTTCAGAATCCTCTTCATACAAATTATGAAAATCAAAGAGAAAATACCTTATTTTATGCACATATTCTCTTTATTAAATTTCCAAGTAAGTGGACAGAATTAAACAGGAAAAAGTAATTTAGAAGACTTCCAATTAGTGCTACTGCTTGTCAACTGCCCATCCAGTCTGAGAACAGAGTATTAAGGTTTTATTTTCAAATTTTCATTTATATAACAGCTAATGATAATGACAAAAATTTATGATATCCAATTCTTAATTCATCCAAGAGAAGTTTTATAACCTGAAAAAATGTGCACCCACAATCCGATCTTGAGATCTGGTCTTTTCTCCTACTATATTGAGATCAATAGTAGACGTGTTGGAAGCTAAAATACAGTGTGGAGGGCATGCCTTCTCGATTTCACTAAATATTTTCTGTTTTAGTGAAACATCTTCAATAACAGCCTGCAATAAAGACAACCATATAAGCAAACATACAAAACTAGCAGAGAACAAAAATGCTTCCAATCTTATCAACCAAAACCCCACAGAGAAGATGACGTAGGAAACCTTCGCATCTTACTCTAAGTTCTAGTTAGTGAACTTTGCAAGTATGGAAATGCTTTTGTGATGCCGAACTACAAATTCTAAGGTTGATAGATGGGAAGGGTACGTAAAAGTTAGGAGCACAAAGTGTTTTGAGTGGAGTTACGCAAATTTCTTGAAATTCTGTTATATTTCTCTCTAATAATGAATTCAAGACATTGAATGACTTGTATAGGCTTCAAGAAGTCCTATACCTAGTAATATGCCAATCTGGCCAGAAAGGCCACTTACCCTCCATACTAGAATAAATGATGTTGATGACTGAAACTGAGGTGGCAATTATAGAACTTACGAGAAATTTAGTATTTAAAAAAAAAAAAAAAACAGTGTTTGATTGCTGGGGTATTTTGTAAAGAAAAGAAAAATTTTATTTAGTGTATTGTAGTGTGTTACAGGTAAAAGCTTAGCTCGGCCTTTCTTTGGGACATTTGCCCCTGAAGGCTCCTTTACACAGGCCTTACAATATGAGCTTGCCCCCGTCTTGTCAAGCTATATTGCTTGACTTTAATTCGTGTGCCACCGTCTCACTGGAAGAGGTTTTGATTGGTTGAGGAGTTCAGTCAGTTTAGACCATCATGTTAGATTTTAAGCGCAAAATAATAGAGAAGTAAAATATAGAAATCAACATAAGTATTTAACGTGGTTCGGCGATGTGCCAACGTCCACAAGGAGCGAAGCGGAGATTTTATTCAGTATGAATAATAGGATTACATCATTAGTATTTATACTAACCCTAGCCCAGGCCCATACAGAACTTTAGGACTTGTACAAGAAAAATACACATGTACCATACCGCGGCCCTGGCAAACAAACAGTGAATTAAACCCACAAGGCCGATGCCGTCACTTTGCTTCGTTCTGTTCGGTGCGCTCCGCTCCGACATCTGCCATTTTGATCCAGTAAACCTGTGTTCTACTCTATATAAGCCACATATACAACAATCTCCACCTTGGTGAATATTCATCCCTTGGGAAAAAACACTGAAGCAAACATAACCTCGGAAAAACACACCATTTGGGACTAATAGGTTGGGACACATCCTCTCTAACACCTAGAGATATGTAGAAATCCCGAATCAATTATGGGATGATTGTAATTTTAGTATATGGTATAATTAGAATCAAGTTAGGAAATATCTTTTCTTTCTTAAGTTAGAATATTATTTTCCTTTTCTTCTCCATTGTATTGTACTATATATAGTGGCATAAAGTTGTAAGAATTAATCAAGAAAGAATAAAATTATTTTTTCCATTATTTTCTATATGGTATCAGAGCACGGGTGAATTCAAACCCGGCTATGGCAGAAAACACAGCCTTCTCTGGAATTGGAACCAGCGAGACCGAGACCATCCCCACCATGAACTCAATTGGAATTGATAATTCCTCCTTTCAACTCACGATGGAGAACCTCAATGGTAGAAATTACAGAGAGTGGGCTCAATCAATTAAGTTAATAGTCGACGGGAAAGGAAAAACTGGTTACCTTAACAGCGACACCAAGCAGCATACAAATCCGACACTTCAACAAAAATTGGAAATCTGAAAATTCCATGGTGATGTCTTGGCTCGTCAACTCAATGAAGCCATCAATTGGAAATTTACCTCTTCATGGCAACCGCGAAGGACATATGGGACGCCGTTCGAGAGATGTACTCCGACGCAGAAGATGCATCTCAAATTTTTGAAATTAAGACAATTATGGAAGGCGAAGCAAGGAGAAAGGGATGTCACTGAATACTATATGGAGATGACTACTTTATGGCAAGAATTGGACCTTAGCATCGATGAACAGTGGGATTGTCGGAAAGGGTGGAGAATGAACGAGTGTATGAATTCCTGGTAGGTTGAACAGAGAACTCGACGATGTGAGAGGCCGGATTCTCGGTCGCCGGCCTCTGTCGTCCACCTGAGACGTTTTCGCTGAAGTGAGGCGAGAGGAGAGGAGAGTCGCCGGCTCGTCATGCTGAAGAAGGAGATAAATGGGCCTGATGAAAGTGTAGATTGATCGGCCCTCTTATCCAACTCTGGTGGGCCTACTGGGATTGGGTCATGAAATTGGGCCTAAAGGAGCTGCTGCCAAAATTTAAAAAAATATTTATGATGGACCCAAATTTATTGGGCCTGATTTGGGAGCCCAAATGCTTAGAGGAACAAAAACATGGGATCCAGTCCAAGACAACAAACGGGTCGTCCATGGTGTGACCACTGTTGGAAACCTAGACATCAAGAAGATACATGTTGGGATTTGCATGGAAAGCTACTCGACTGGAAACCAAGATAGAACACTAGAAATCACGGCTACCAAGCTGCAGTCAATTCTTCTGAAATACGAAGTTTCACTTCAAGCAGTGCATTTAATCCCGAGCAACTAGAACAACTCTATAAAATGCTTTCTAATTTTCAATACCTTGCTCGTCAAGTTCTTAAGCCCACAGAGGTAATTTCCTGAGAGCTCTTAACACCACCTCACTCTCAAAGATTATTGATTCTGGTGCGTCCGATCATATAACGGACTCACACCATCTATTTAGTTCATACTCACCTTGTGCTGGTAATCTTAAAGTCAAAATCGCAGATGGCTCTCTCTCTTCAGTAGCTGGGAAAGGGAGTATTTGAATCTCTAATTTAATTACACTCGAACACGTTTTACATGTCCAAAATCTATCCTGCAACCTACTGTCCATTAGCCAATTAACAAAATGTTCAATTTGCTCTGCTAACTTTTTTCCTTCTGTCTTTCAGGACCTATCATTGGGGACGACGATTGGTACGAGGGACTCTACTACTTTGACGAGACTAATGTGAGTAAATAACGTCAATTTGCTAGTTGTGATTCTGTTTTTGTCCCTAAGGATAGTGAAGTTCTACTATGGCATTATAGAATTGGTCATCCCAATTTTCAATATCTAAGACATGTACTTCCTTCAATATTTTTGAATAAAACATCTTCTGACCTTAATTGTGAAATTTGTGAAATCGCAAAGCATCATCATTCATCATTTCAAAAATCTGTGTACAAACCATCTAAACCATTCACTATAATACCCAGTGATCTATGGGGACCCTCACGAATCCCTAATCGCATCAACACAAAATGGTTTATCACATTTATCGATGACCATACTAGAATTTGTTGGCTCTATATGCTAAAAGAAAAAGTCGACGTCCGTACTGTGTTCATAAACTTCCATTCAATGGTCCAAACCCAATTTCAAACAAAAAATCAAATTCTGCGCACAGACAATGGCATTGAATACTTCAATAATACATTGGGCATTTATCTCCGAGAAAATGGAATAATACACCAAAGTTCTTGTGTTGATACCCCCAGCAAAATAGGGTTGCAGAACGAAAAAACAAACACCTCCTTGAGGTAGCTCCATCTCTGATGTTTACTACAAATATACACAAAACCTTTTGTGGTGATGCCATCTTGACATCAGCTTACCTCATAAACAGAATGCCGAGTTGCACTCTCAACTTTGAAACTCCTGTCTAGAAATTCCAAAAATTCTTCCCTAATACTCGTCTCACCTCAAACCTACCACTAAAAGTTTTGGATGTACGGCCTTTGTCCACATACATTCCCACCATCGAAACAAACTCGAACCCCGTGCAATTAAGCGTGTATTCGTTGGATACTCACCTACACAAAAGGGGTATAAATGCTATGATTGAATCACACAAAAAAAGTTTGTCAGTCTTGATGTCACTTTCTTCGAAAACGAACCTTCAAAAAATCATCTCTTCAGGGGGAGAACTTAAGTGAAGATCAATTCTTGGAAATATCTCTTTATCCCGAATCAATTATGGGATGATTGTAATTTTAGTATATGGTATAATTAGAATTAAGTTAGGAAATATCTTTTCTTTCTTAAGTTAGAATATTATTTTCCTTTTCTTCTCCATTGTATTGTACTATATATAGTGGCATAAAGTTGTAAGAATTAATCAAGAAAGAATAAAATTATTTCTTCCATTATTTTCTACAAGATGTTAATCAAATTCAAGCAATGCTTGAACCTATCCATTGTGACTGGATTGGTCAACATGTCTGCTGCATTCACTGAAGTATGCACATTAATGTACTTAGTTTTTGCATGATAAATCTGATTCTTTGCTTAGAAGACGGCGCTCTGACTATCACAACATAGCTTTATTCCATCTTGCTTGATCCTAAGCTCCTTGACAAGCTCTCTTAGCCACAATGATTCTTTGGTTGCCTCAGTTGCTGCCATGTACTTTGCTTCAGTTGCAGATAATGCCACAAGTGACTACACCATAGATCTCCAACATATAGGCCCACCCGCAAGTGTGAAAACATAACCTGAATGGGACCTTCTGTCATCCAAGTCGCCTGCATAATTGCATCTACGTATCCCTGAACTGAAACATCATCATGTTGTCTCTCAAACATGATCCCACACTATACTGTACTTTTCAAGTACCTAAAAATCCACTTTACAACTCTCCAATGTTCTTTGCCGGGATTATCCATGTACTTGCTCACCACACTGACTGCATGTGCTAAATCTGGTCTGGTACACACCATTGCATACATCAAACAGCCAACTGCACTTCTGCAATTTCTTCTTCATTCTTAGAGCACTAATTACTAAACAATCCTTAGAAGCACGGACACGTTGCCGGTGACAACGTATCGAACACCGGTACGCCTCCGACGTGTGTCGAAGTTCCTTGCAGCATGTCGGAGGTGAGAAAAGGCAGCTCGCTTGAAGAAATCAGTAAGAAAAATAGATGGGAGGAAGAAATGAAGAAGAAATGAACGGTGACCGTTGAATACCTGGGAAGAAATGCAACCCGTGGCGACTGGTCTGGGAAGAAATCGTTTGGGGAAGGAAAGAAGAAAGAGAGAAAAGAGAAAGGAAATGAAGGTCGTCTGGGGAAGGAAAGAAGAAAGAGAGAAGAAAGAAAATGAAGAGACTGCTCAGGAAAACGAAAAGGAAATGAAAGTCTTACCTAAACCAATGCAATTTTTAAATTATTAGGCCCACCACTATAAAATGTCTCTTTTAGTAATGTAATAATGTAAGTTTTTTTATCAATATTTCTTTGTTCCAGCTATATTATTTGACAAAAGAAATAGGTAAAATTTTATTTGAATCATTTTTTTACCATTTTACCCTTCAATAAAAAATCAAACTTATATAAGAAGTCAAATGCATTTTCTTCCTCATTATAACCTACGAAAATTGCAAGAGAAATTCAAAAAATCCACTTAAATTTTTCCCTCTTATTTCATCTTTTTCAAAATTTCATCTATCCACATTTGAAGAATCATTTGCAAGATCAAGAAGAAGCTATTTTTTTCAAGTTTCGGGTAATATCATTCCTATTTTATTTAACTATTTGAATTTTTTTCTTTTGAAGTTATGAGTGGTAATGCTTTGGATGATGATATATCTAAACCTCTTTGGAAACATGTTACAAAACTTGATAAATTTAACGAAAATGGTGGTAACATTATTTGGCAATGCAATTTTTGTAATGCAACTAAGACAAATTCATACACGAGTGATGGCACATTTGTTAAAATTATAAGGTTATGGAATTGGGGCTTGTGGAAAAATTACTGTGAAAGATATATGTGAAATGCAAAAAATGGAAGATGAAGCCAAGTTGACAAACTAAGGAGGGAAAAGAGTACCATTGTTGTCGGATAATATGAGTTCTAAGGATGGAGGAAAAAAAAAAAAAAAAGAATAGTGCAATAGAAAATGCTTTTAATAAAATGCTTTTAATATGACAACACGTGACCAATTGGATGCAGAAATTGCTAGAATGTTGTATTCAAGTGGTTTGCCTTTTAATCTTGCAAGAAATCCTTATTACATTAATTCTTATACTCTTGCTTCCAATAGTCGAATTTCGAGGTATTTGCCTCCCGGTTATAACAAGTTGAGAACTATTCTTCTTTAAAAAGAGAAAAAAATGTGGAAATGTTATTAAACCCAATTAAAAGCACGTGGGCGGAAAAAGGAGTTACCATTGTAAGTGATGGATGAAGTGATCCACAAAGAGGACCACTAATTAATTTTATGGCGGTGACTGCGAGTGGACCAATGTTTTTAAAAGCG
>CAIGRT010103190.1:0-21365 GCA_903798405.1 Fraxinus platypoda | reverse complement strand
AAGGCGAGAGAAAAAGAGAAAAATTCAAGTTTATTGTGATTTTGCCCCTATTTGATGGAAATTTAAATAAAATTTTTAGTAAATTTTGATAAAAGTTAAATAGTTATGGATTTCATGAAATATGTTATTAAAATTAATTATGACCTTTGATTTATATTAAAATTTAGATTTCAATCGATACCAAACATGACTTTATTTAAAAAAAAAAAAAAACTCAAAAGTTGGGCGATGATGTGACCCCCAACCCCCTGGGTCCGCCCCTGATTGTACTACTTTATAATTTACAAGAGCAATAATATACTTAGATAAGAAATTAAATGGACCTATCTGATACCTTGAGCAAGAATCTCTCTCTCCATCTTTCCATTTTAAATATTTCACTACATCGGGCGGTAGATGAATGTGAAGTTATCAACAACATGATAATTAAAATTAGTGCGAATCAAAAATCTGAAAAACACAAAACGTGAGAATCATAAAGGCTAATTATATTAGCTACATAATTTATTCTTTTTGCCATATTTTAATTGCATTTAAATTCCTCAAGTTTTGTTCATTATAATACTCGAGTTCCTAACTTTTTTCGTCGAATTTATCTTCAATCTTCTGTTGAATAACGCATCATCATTGATGATGTTTTTTTTTATCAAATATTCTTTTTGCATGCTTTAAAATGAGATAAAAATAATTTATCGTTCTCTTGCATGATTTTTTTTTTTCCAAATATGATGGATAAATAATTCGTTTTATATTGTCTTAACCGTTGTTTTTTATGGAATTCATTATCAGAGATAATGTGTCTTAATTAATGAAAGGATGTTGATAAGAATGCATTAAAAAGTTAGAAATATAAGGATTATAATGAGAAGAGAATGAGGCCGTTAAGTACAATTAAAATATGATGTAACTAATAAAAAATATAGCTTGAATATAATTACTCAATCAAAAATTCTCTTCCAACAGCCGCCAAGGGTTCTTGAATTGTTGCTCAAAGCATCTCCAATTCATTGTATGGATGGTAGTCATAGTGGCAAACAAGTTAAAAGACTTGTAGGCTACAAAGTATCAATGTTTAATGAATACATCATCAAGTTTAAATTGATATTTCAGTGGGTTATATCCACAACAATAATATATTGCCTTCATGATTTCTGTTTACCCTAAAATATAAATAAATAAAATGAGAGAGAGAGAGAGAGAGAGAGAGAGAGAGAGAGAGAATAAAATTAATTGTCGAGTTCACGTGTTTATCATATTCTCTAAAATTAGATAGAGGAATCATAGGGCTTTAGACCATGTCTACTTTTTTTCCCCCCCGCTATGATAGCTTTCATTGGGGAAATTTTGTTTGGCAATATTTATTTTAGTTATTTGGCAAAATATATTTTAATAATTTACGGTTACATTGGAGGTGCTTTTGATTTGATTTGATTTGTATAGAGTTTGTTCAAAGTGTCTATCTATGCCGAATTTTCTTTTAGTTAATAGAATATTGGGAAAATTGCAGCTAATGACCAAATATTTTATTTAGTTGCAGATTTGATCCGAACTTTTCATTTGTGCCACCGAAAGTACCAAAACCTTTAAAAAAATCCCAGGTCCAATCCAAAATGACAGTTTCCGTCTGTTTGACCACCAAAATCGTTAGTTAACCTCAGAAATGAAAAATTTAATAATTTTCCTCAAATAGGCAAGGGCAATCTGTGCATTATACACTTTTCCTTCAAAATAAAACAATGTCAGTTACACTTCATTTCATTGGAACCTGCAAAAATCCACAAAGATGAAGATGAAATGTACGAAGAAGAAGATGATCATCCATCAGATATTGAAGCCCATATTCGAGACTCTCTTTCCCAACCTGATAAGTGTGCTCCCCTTTTTATCTCATTTACGGTATGAAACACTGTGATTACTAGCCGTACGTATAGATTGTCTTCATGTACTAGGAAATGTGAAAATGTTGAGTGATTTGATGATTTGGGACTTAATATACTATGTAATAGCTTGTTCTGTACAAGTGCATTGCTCGAAATTAAAAGAGTTAGGGCTTGATTTTTTTTTTGTTCAGAGAAAAATACAAAATATTTTAGCATACGCCTACATCACGGTAGAATTTTATTTGGAAAGATGAAAATTTTTGTGTACGAGCATGGTAAAATAAGTAATCTAGACTATGTCGACCATGATTTCTTCTATACAATGCAATGAAGATGTTGAGATATTCTAATAGAATCAAATATCTGTACAATATAGAGAAGAAGAGATTGAGTGAAGCATTATTCTGGTTGGTTAAAGATTCAAATTTCATGAAAGTAGTGAAGTTACTTGGTGAAAATAGGATGATTGAATTGTATTGCTTGCCTGTAGTTGAGGCTTTAGAGTTGCTATGGGATGAAATAGAGCATAATGATGTTTCCGTGATTGATTGTGAGACTGGTGAGGAGTTGGTCAATGTTCAAAAGTTTGGAGTACATGATGAACCAGTGGATGAGAAGTAACCATACTATGCTATTGAGATTTATGATGATTCATTAGAAGGTGATGACTTGTACATAGTTGATGAAGTAGATGACATGAAAGCAGATGAGAAGGAGGTCATGTTTGGATGAGATGATGTACAAGATGATAGGAAAACTGAGATGGATGTTGAAGCACAAGATGATGTTGAAGAGGTTGTAGTGCACATAATAGAAACTGATCTTCGTAAAACTGATTTTGGTAAAATAGATACAGAGGTTGGGAAAACAATTGTTGATTTAACTGAGGCTGAACCGTGGTTGGGGTGGATTTTGATGGTGGTTTTGAAGCTGACTTACCTGAGGTACAATCTAAGATTCATGAAACTGATATGCAACCTGGTGAAACTGATGTGCATCATGCTAAATCAGAGGTACAGTCTGATGAAAATAATGTGCAACAAGGTGAACCACATATTGAGGTGCATGTTGGTGAATCTGTTGTGCAACATGGTGAACCAGAGGTGCATGATGGTGAATCTGAGGTGCAGCAAGGTAAACCATAGCAATTTGAGGCTAACTTCACTGCAGATATAAATACTACTGAGGGTGAAACTGAACCACATATTAAGATTGAAACAGATCATCATGTCGAGTAAGAAGACCAAGTAGATAATGTGCAAGTGGATTTCATAGATCCTGAGCAAGATGACGAATATGAAGAGGGTTTTTTGGAGGAATTCAATGACTCAGAGTATAAGTAGGAAGAAAATATACACATGGATGATAATGATGAAAATACAGATTTCAATTTAAGTGAAGGTTTTGTTATTGGTATTGATAGTATAAGGGGTGAAAAGGAAGGTGAGTTAGTTCCTCAAGAAGAAATTGGAAAAGATTATAAAGACTCAAATGAGCTTAAATGCTTATCTAGTGACAATGAGGCTGAGGGATCATCTGCCAAAAGGATTAATGAGTGTTGGTTTAACCATACAACTGATATGGATGATCCAAAGTTCAAGTTAGGTAATGCCTTTGTAATATATACTTAGTTACTTATTTCAAAATGTAATGACAACATGCTTTGTTCATTTCTTACAAGAATGAAATTTGACAATGTCAAGACTCTAAAATCTGAAGTAGTTTGGTACTCAATTAAAAATTCCAGACAACTCAGACATGTGAAAAATATGAGGACACAGTTGAGAGTGAGATGTCAAGATAACTGCCTCTGGGTTCTGTATGCATACCACAACCAGACGAGAGTCTTAGAATTAACACATTCAGAGATGAACAAACATATACCATGGTGTGGTAAATAAAAGGGTTAATGCAGGTTATCTGGCAAAAAAATACATAAGAAAGTTTAGGTCTGATCCTAAAATGCCAATGAGCAGTTTTATGGAAACTGTGAAAGAAGATTGCATTTATGAGATTTCAAAGCATCAGTTCTACAAGACAAGATCTAAATGTGCAGAAGAGATGCATGTGATTGTAGCTGAGCAGTACACAATTTTATGGGATTATGAAGAAGAATTAAAGAGAGCAAATTCTAGTAGTACAGTGCAGATTGAAGGTTTGGTCCTACTTTTAAGAGATTGTATATATTTAGGGGCTTGTAATGAAGGTTTTAATGCTGGTTGCACGTCAATAGTTGGGTTGGATGGTTGCTTCATAAAGTCTACACAAAGTGGGCAGTTCCTGGCAGCTATTGGTATTGATGGTTAGAACTTTATGTTCCTTATAGCATGGGCAGTTGTAGATGCTAAGAATAAAAAAAAAATGGCAATGGTTCATAAAGTTGTTGGTTAATAACATAGAGATGTATAACCCTAGAGTTTGGACATTCATTTCTGATAAACAAAAGGGTTTGGTGGATTCTATAAATCAATTCTGTGAAAGGGCTGAGCATAGGTGTTGTGTTAGACATCTATACAGCAATTTCACCTTGGTGCACAAAGGCCCGACCCTTAAGAACTTGTTTGGGGTGCAGCAAAGGCAACAACTGTGCCAGAGTGGAAGAGTGCAATGAATAAGTTGAAAGATGTTAATGAAGAAGCTTACTAGTGGTTCAATGAAAAACCACATTCCCAGTAGACCATATCACACTTTGAAGAGCATTCCAAGCGTGATATTCTTTTGAATAACTTATGCGAGACATTCAATTCTTCCATTATTGTTACCAGATAAAAGCCTATCATCTTAATGCTGGAGAAAATCAGACATCAGCAAATGATAAGAATGAATGCAAAAATGGAATCGGCACAGATATAGGTTCATGCGTTTGGGCCAAAAGTAATGAAAATCATTGAGAAAGCTGAGGCTGAGGCGATGTACTTGAAGGCAGACTATGCAGTTACTTATAATTTTGAGATAAGCTGCAGAGATAGGTTAAGGTGGAGTGTTGATTTGACAAAATATGAATGTGCATGCAGAAAATGGCAGCTGACTGGAATACCATGTCCCCATACAACATCAGGCATGCTTTCAAGGGATATAGGCATATATGAGCTCATTAATCCATGTTATAGCAAGGAAACATACTTCATTTGTTACTCCCCAGTGATCCAACCAATGTCAGGACCTGGACCTGAGCTATGGCTAGAGCTGAGAAAACACCCTTTGAATCAACCTAGAAGAAAAAAAGGTAGGTAGACCCAAAAAAATGAGAGAGAGGTCACAGACTGAGCCACCTACAAGAATTAAGATGGGAAGGATTGGCATAAAGATGACGTGTAAACGATGTGGGGGATTTGTACATAACAAAAGAAGTTGCAAGAGACTACTGCCTGGTGAAGCTAGTTCATAGAAAGAATCACAACCAAGCACGCAACCGTAGTCTCAATAAGATATACAGTCAAGAGCTTCAAAGGGGAAGAGAAAAACACCTTCAGCAATAACTTCAGAGTCATAGATGAAGAAGTCCAAGAATCAAGGATCCAAATCTTGAACATGATGTGATTTATCCTTTATAGTTTTGTTGGAAAGTGAACTTATTTTGTAAATATTGTGATTTTGTAAAGTAAACTTGAATTATTTTGCAAATGTTGTGTTTTTTGTAATATATACTGGAAACATATACAGCAAATGTTGTGATTTTGTAAAGAGACTTGGAATTGTGAATGGAATAGTCACATATGTTGTTTAGGGTTATTGAAGTTGAATTCCTTGCATTATACTGTGTTTTCATTAGGTTTTCAAATTGTATTCATCAAATTTGAGGTGCAGGTGATTAGGAACTATGTACGAATTTTTGATATTTTTTTAGCATATCTTACCAAATGTTTGGTACTGTTCATGCAACAATTACCTAAGGTTTGGTACTGTCACTGCTACTATTACAAAATGTTTGGTACCTATTCTGTAATTAATAGAAATGTTTGGTATCTTTGCTACACCATTTACAAAATGTTTGGAGTGTGATTTGATATTTTATTTCTCATTAAACAAATGACATAAATAGAAATGTAGAAGTCAGTACCAACAATAATACACAAAGGGGCACTTCATTTCTAGGAAAAAAGTACAACACTCACATTTTACATCTACATTTCAGAACAAATAACACAAAACCCCCCACGCCAAAACCCTAAACCTAAATTTGTGAAGCTAAAAATATGTGTCCCACCCATCATATATACCTAGGTAAAAACACATTTTACAAACACTCCACACACAAAGCTGAACAGTCAAGTCTTCCTCACATTTGGTCTTGTTGCTTAAAAGGTGTTGATTTCATCTTCCATTTCTCTCCTAGCCCGTAATGGACTTGGAATTAGCTCCTAGATCTCTCACACATAGGAGAGTTACACCACACAAAAAGGTACATCCAACCCGATCTTGACTTCGAGGACAAGTGAGAAATTTTCTTCTTGGGTTCAGGTTCGTCCATAACGTCTTCATCTGCACTGAGAAAACACATCTGCATACATTCATCTCCATCTACGTGTTATTTTTTCTGACTAACTGTGGGACAGAGAATGATATTAATAATAATGAAAATGGAGGGAAAATGAACAGTTGAGTGCAATAATAGAAGAGAAAAGTGTGTAATGCTCAGATTGCCTTTGCCTATTTGGGAAAAATTATTAATTTTTTAATTTTTGAGGTCAGCTAATGATTTTGGTGGTCAAATAGATGGAAACCGTCATTTTGGATTGGACTTATGATCTTATTAAGGTTTGGTACCTCCGATGGCACAAATAAAAAGTTTGGGTCAAGTCTACAACTAAATGAAAAGCCTTTGTACCTTAACAACAGCTTTTCCTAGAATATTTACTAATTGGGAAAGTCAGACTAGAGCAACACGCATTATAAAGTTTAGTGATGCATAAATAAATTAAAATTTAGCCTCGTTTAGATATTAATTTATAAATTCAATCAAATTCAAATATAATTTCCACATGTATCATAGTAATTTATTATTATTCAATTATTTCATAGGAACAAACTATTATGCTACATGTACATCTTTACATCATTTTTTACATTGTGTCACGTGTCAGCACATGATTGGACAATTTTAAAAAACACACTTTTTCACCTAACACTTTTTAAATTTCTACACAATGTACACTAAAATGTAATCCATGAAAAGCACACTTTAACATAATTCTAGGAACCAATTACTATTCTATTTACAAACCTTTTATAAATTTACCAAAAGGAGTCTTAGTAGTCACCAATGTGACAGTAAATGCACAGTACAGATCCAATATCCATTGGTGAAATTAACACATTTTTCTCCTCTCCCAACTTTTCTTTCCTCTCGAAAACCTTTTCACGGACAAGCCCGCCACCCTCTACCGGGACTGTAAAGTTCCCTCAAAGTCCTCCTTTTCTCATTTTCTTCCCTGTATGATGATCTTCTCTACGTAGTTAGGTTCAAGCTTTCATAAACGTTACATACAAATGGCTTCTCTATCTCTAACTTCATCGATGGAAGCGCTTTCGAACACCACTTTGCAAATTCTGAAGTTCTCTGAAAGTTCACCTGAAATTCAATCTATCAAAACAACAAGCAAGAACTCTAGGTCTCTGAGAATGAACTTGAATTTGCCGAAATCGGCAAATTTAAGTTGTGGGTTTCGAATTTTTGCTGTTGGGAGTGAAATATCGGACGACGGCAATGGTGAAGAGGAGAGCATAATGGAGAATGATAACAGTGGATTCCGTTTAGTTACTGAAGAGAGCTTGTCTTTCTCTCAGGTAAAATTACTATCACTCAAATGTATTTTTTGTTTTCGACTGCGAAAATTTTGTTGAAAAGAAATGCTACATTGGAGTTTGAGTAAAACTACAAGTGATAAGTAAATATTGTTTCTTTTTGCATCCTGTTTTTTATCTTCGTCGTAATCAACAAGATTTAGTAGATTATTACAGTTAATTTCTACTTGCTAGAGTGTAGTATGACTTTCTATTGCCATACATGTTTATATTATTCTACAAATACATTACACATGTACTCAAATTTTACAATTACGATGCCTGCTATGTCGAATTGAAGTGTTAGCATGGACAAAAGGTGATATAAATAGACATATTTGACGATGGGAGTTCATAAGCTTTGTAATTGCCGTAGGTATGCAATTTGGCTCCCTTGTGATCTTTGCACTTTTGCGTACTATCCAAAGCACGATTCATTGTGTCTCTTTCCATGATGTAATCTGTGAATGGACATTTCAAATGGCTACTTTGTCTTTGTTGTGATGACCTCTCTGGTATTTTGAAGGGTAATTCACATTTCAAACAGAGTAGTGAAAAAAATAAGGATGCGACAGCAAGTGTGGCAACACCTCCTCTTGTGCTCTCATATGGAAGTACGTCAGGGGGAGGAGGTACAAGGGCAGGGCTTTTTTCTTGTGGTTATAGACCGCCTCATGAAAGTGCAACTTCTGCTCACGGCTTACCTAGACCAGCCTTAGCAGTACGGAATTTTATGGAACAGGCAAAAGCTTCTTACTCTTTTATATATTTTGTTACTCTTAATTAATACTCCTCCGTAGCAACTTGTTAAGAGTGGGGCACCTGATATGTTTATTTCCCCACGGCAACCAATAATTGAAGGCTAGGTTCGCTCACTTATGTACTGTGATGTCCCTGATGCATCATCGTCGGGAAGGTTATCCATTTGGTTCACTCGTAGATTTCGCTCCTGATCCCATGGGGCGTAAGTTTTCTGTTGTTTATTACAAGATTGTGTTATATGATTTTGGTGTTTGTTTTCTTCTTGAGCTTCATGACAATNCGCTCACTTATGTACTGTGATGTCCCTGATGCATCATCGTCGGGAAGGTTATCCATTTGGTTCACTCGTAGATTTCGCTCCTGATCCCATGGGGCGTAAGTTTTCTGTTGTTTATTACAAGATTGTGTTATATGATTTTGGTGTTTGTTTTCTTCTTGAGCTTCATGACAATGCTAATCAATTGGTTATCGTTCTTTGGGGGTTTCACCCAGGGGAAGTCAACATTCCATTTGCATTGTGTTTGGCCTTGATCACAAGTCATCATTTAGTATGACTAGAGAAGTATACATATTCAAGCCCTTTTGTAACTCATTGACGTGTGGATGTGTTATGTAACTTTCCACATGGATAGAGACGGATACTTATTTAAGCCATTTAGTAACTAGTGACATGCGGGTTTGTTATGTAAACTGGTAGAATGGAATTGGTGGAGATATAGTTACAAGTAAATTAGGATTTTCAAATCGAGTTTTATTCAAAGTACATTTATTTCTTATTAGAAGCTTTTTTGATTTTAGATTAGTTGCTCTATATAGGCTTACTCAATGTAATAGATATCCTTGAATATATGATAAATTGATTTTTCTCTTGCCCTAATTCTTCTTCTGCTTGTACCCCTTTCTTTCTCGCTCCTTATCTTGTTCATTGTCAAATTAGTACGTTCCTACGTCAATTTAGTATCAGATCAAGTTATTTTCCTTTGATTTTAAAACATAATTTTATTCAGAGTATATTTGTTTTAATTAGATTAGATTAATTTTAATATTTTGATAAAGTGTAGCTTATTAGGGGCGTGTTCGGTAGAGATTAAAATCGGATTAGAATTGAAAAACTAGTCGTTATTGTTGACTTTTATTAGACGAGTGGGATCCAATAACGGCTATATTTTCAATTTTTAAGTGAATTTTAAGCTTAGCCAAACATGCTCTAGAAATTCTTTTGATTTTAAATTAATTGCCCTATATATAGATGACTTATTCATTGTAATAGAAGCCCTTGATTATTATGTATAAATATTGATTTCCTATTTCCCTCAATTATTCTCTTTTTTGGTCCATTTCTTTCTTGTTCCATGTCTTGTTCATTGTCAAATTAGTACACTCATGCGTCAGGAAATGCTCTTCTACTATTATGTTTTGTAATGATAAATCAGTTGAATTACGTGTACAAGCTATTGACTTCCTTTACTCTTTGTTTTGCAATGAAATTTGGATTTTGATTAAAATTAGGAAATCATATTGAGTGCAGTCTTTTCAAGTCTAATTTCAATCCCCAATAACTGGCAGACCAACATAGAACTGTTTTTGGATCTTCAGCTTTAGATAACAAGCACAGAATTATCAAAATGTAGATGTTCTTGATGTGGCTTTTATTATAAATGCTTTGACATAACACATGTACACTGCTAAAAGCCACCTGTCATATCTCTGTCCACGTGTCATTTTGACATCCTCCTTAGTCTAGCTCTCTGGAACACTCAAATTGTCCCAACTTGAGTGCTTCATTTAAATTAAAAACACTTTGTCTACAAGCACGTCCTTCCTTTATTCTTTCCGTTACTACCCTCAGGAGAATTATAACACTTCAAAATATTTTATAGTAGTTAATTATGAAAATTAGGACCTAGTGCAAGATGATGAAAGTTAGGGAATAAAATTGCATATCCTTCTTATATATAAAAAATAAGTTAGGAATATTCATTCCTAAGGCCCTGTTTGAGCCAAATTATTATAGAATGAGAATGAAAAATATAGCCGTTATTGAGGCCACACAAGAGATAGAAAATTTGAATTTAAATGTTGATGTGATGGATAACGGTCATATTTTTCATTTTAATGAGATAATAATGTAAACCAAACGGGGGCTAAATAAGTCAACTACCATGTATGTATGAATATATAATTATATATAATTACGATTGATTAAGTTACACTATAATATTTCTATAATTACGCCCCTTTATATATGTATAATTATATATAATTATGATTGATTGAATTAAATTATAATATTACTATAATTACGCACGTCTATGTATGTATATAATTATATACAATCATGATTAATTGATTTAAATTATGTGATTATTATAATTGCACGTGTCTATATATGTATATATTATATATAATTATGACTAATTGATTTAAATTATATGATTACTATAATTACGTGCATCTATATATTTATATAATTATATGCGATTATAATTGATTATGAAAATTAAGTAAATTTCCTTATATGTGAAAGATAATTTAGGAAGATTCCTTCCTAAATAAGTAAACTATCATATATGCGTGAATAATATAGATATAATTATATATAATTATGATCGATTGATTTAATTGTATGATTACTACAATTACATGCGTCTATATATATATAATTATATATAATTATGGTTGATTGAGTTAAATTATAATATTTCTATAATCACATGCGTCTATGTATGTATAATTATATGTAATTATTGTTGATAAATTTAAATTATGTGATTATCATAATTACGTACATCTATATATGTGTGTGTATAACTATGATTGTCCCACACTACACACACAGTTCATAAACAATTATTTGAGATCAAGTTCTTTCATACGTGTTTATAAAATCATCTTCAAATTTACGAGGTAAGTGTAGTCATATATTGTATGCTAGATCCTTTTTCATACTTTAAAATACGGAATTCAATTTATGAATATGATATGGGTCCTATATGTTTAAGTTCAAAGGACTGTAGTTTAGTAGCACTACGCACGAGAATTATTGCCACGAAGTTCGGCTCTTAATTCCCGTGTCTCCCTATGCATGTTATGATTATGTACAGGGATTATGGTCACCTAAGTTTGGTTTCTAATCCTTATATCTCCCTATGTATGTTAAGAATTCCTAAATTTTAAATATGAATTACAATTTATGTGGTTCACTTATTGGGATTTTATCTCATTATTTATGATTTTCCTTCTTTTAGGTAACTGAGGTTCAAGAAATTGGAGTTTGGAACTTGCCATTAGTGGTATAATAAAGAGGAGATAATTTATGAATTTTTTTAAAAAATAAATTTTATGATTAAGAAAGTTTTTTATTTTTAATTATTGTAACTTTGGGGATAATTATCTTTTATGAAAGTCCTATTTTTATGATATATATTTAACGACTCAAAGGGTAAGTTTTGGGTCATTACAAGAATAATCCACCTTCGTTTTTTAATCCACATTCCAAGTAAAAAGTCTCTGTTTCTCTCTGTCACATTTTGGGGATAAAAATAAAACTCTTGAAAATTACGTCACATGGCTACCTCTACCTCCATATTTTATGCCAAATTAAATAAGCCATCAATCCAGCACTGAGGGATTAATTCCTTAATGTTCTGCAGATCCAATATTTTCATTTTCACCCCTGGCTATACACACGAGAAATTTGTTAGCTGATCCAAGATGCACACTAGTAGTGCAGGTTAGTGCTTCACCCTTTACATTCACTGTCTTATTTTGCCTTTCTTCACCTATAGTTACATTTATCAGCAAATTTATTTAGATTCCTGGATGGAGTGGCTTATCAAATGCAAGAGTAACAATCTTTGGTGATGTATTCCCCCTTCCTGAAGACCAGCAGGTTATATTGCCTTCTTCAACTGATATAATGTAATTAAGAATTATCTCTAGAAGAGTCATTAACTGTTGTCCTACCTGCATTCACAGATTTGAAAATGAAAAGCCTTTAATTGTTGGGATGGAAATATCCTTGGATAAGAAATTCGTATTCATTGAACTTAGGAATTCTATAATAATATATATTTATTAGCTTCCACGCCGAACATTTACAGATGAATTTTGACAATTAATACTGTAGTCAGAATTCTCACGTGTATTGTGATATTGATCTACTGACATTAAATTGTTGTTACTATTTCACTTGCGAGAACAGATAAATTTAAAGTACTTCTAACAATGATGATTATATTTCATTACATTGCCAGGAATGGGCTCATAAGCAGTACATAGCAAAGCATCAGCAAGGACCTTCTCATAAGTGGGGAAACTTCTACTACTTTAGGATGCAGAACATAAGGTTAACTCTTTTGTATACTATGGTTTGACTTCATAAATAGTTTTCAGCTTCATGTTCGCAGTTTTTTTATATTTGCACAATTAACTTTTTAAATCACTTCGAAAATTATCTATGATGAAACTTTCCATCATATTCTCAAAATTTTTTGATGCCCTGGTCTGTTTCACCGTAGATTGGTCACTTTCAGGATTTCGATCTTTCTGTTACCTCATCTGTGGTCAGTTGTAAGATTTGGACTGGCTTCTATCTAATGCATTTTTTTCTTTACCCTGTATCCTAATCTTACCTATTCTGAAGGTCTATTTGAGATCTAATTTAGCTTAACGCTTTTTGATTGTTCAACCCCTTAAATTTTACACGTCACTATATCATGACATTAATATTGTTTGGAGCTTCCAGATAAGACGAGCAATGATTTTTTTTTTTTTTTAGGAATGCCAAGTGTCCAAGGCTTAGCAGTAATGTTTGGTACAAAATTAGAATTGGATTGAGCATTATCCAGCCATGAATCCACGAAACTGATACTCCTACTTTAGTAGCGCAAAATTAATCTGAAATCTCTTGCATCCTCTTCCTAGTATGAGGCATATGATGGCATGGAAATATCTTTGTGCTGAAAAACAAGATAAAAGAGAATAATTCTCTTTATTTCAGAATGATTAAAAAGTACAGACTCCTAGCCTTTATAAAAAAGATACCGTGAATATACTTTGGAATTCTGAAATGTTTGGATACAGTGAATTTATATAGTTTAACAAATTACCCATGAATTGAAAAAGCTATCCTTGTTCGGTTGTCCCAACTCAAACTAACAGCTGCAGAAATCCAACTTTACTCCTGATCTTCCTTGTAATCAGTTTTCTTCGTCTAGTGTTTTTTTTTTTTTTAATTTCTGCATTATAATGTCTTTGTATATACCTTGACTCAGTCATTTGTCTATTAAGAGTGCTCTTCACAGGTTAATGGTCGTGAACAACCCAAAATATCACATATTTAGTCGGACGTTTAATTATATTTTGGGTTAGCACTAGATGATAAAGAGATGGAAAAGATCAGAGTTGTGATTAAATTTCTAACATCCACATACATTATGCAGCAATCTGATGGTAGTGCGATTGTATGCAGCAAAAGTACTGGAAGGCCAATGAACGACCTTAAATTATTTGCAATTCGATGAGATATTCATCAGGATAAGCTCTGTGAAGAACTTAACAGAATTCTTATCTTACTGGCAGTGACATATACTTCATTGGAGGCTTTGGAACTGTTGCTTGGATTGATGTTAAAGAATACGAGGCCATTCAACCTGATAAGATTGCTATTGATGGCGGAGAACACAATCTGAAGGTTTGTGTTAAAACCTCACAATCACCGATTGCTGCACATTGTTGTCTTGCAATTATTGGTTGACAACCTTGTGATACTATATGTATACTAGATAGATACAGCTAGTGAAAATTTATCTTTGTTGGAGTTGTTGTCGAGCTTGGTTATAACATTCATTCCATGTTGATTTGTGTTGTCAATTTTACGGCTCTCTTTTCGTAGGAACTTAATGTGATATTTTCGAAGCCCTTAAAAGAGCTTTTGTCCAAAGAAGCCGAGATAGATGACGCTGCTCTCATATCAATAGATGGCAAGGGAATTGATATTCGTGTCCGTCAAGTCGCTCAGGTTTTTTCAACCGTGTCATTGTTTTACCCTTCTTCCATAGAAAGTAGCTTAACTTCCTTTCATGGCCTGCAGTTTAACGTCCAGAGGATTTCATTTGAAGAAGGACACTCTGTTGAAACACTAGAGGAAGCTAAGACAGCACTTTGGAAACTGATCGATAAAGGCCGACTGTACAACTTGCAAAAATAAGCAGCACTCGCACTGATCTTGTAATTTCTGGAAGACTTCAACACTAGGTGAAAGTATGGTGAGTTTGAGTTTTGAAATTTATGCATTTGTAACAATAAGATTTGGATTCCATGTACGAGCATAGTAACTCTAGCATCACAACATAATCTAGTTTTTCTTGTAAGTTATGAGCCGGTAGGGATATTAGTTGTGAGAATGTTGATACATGTAATGATAAATCTTTTGAAAAACGCCATTGCCCTTGTCGAGTGCAGACACATTATTGTATTGGCTGGTGCCAAAAGATAGAAAAGGATATGGTGAATATCTACTGTCTATTTCTCTACATAATTCAATGTTATATGCTCCGAAAAGCTACATTGATTGTACTTGTTATGAACTTTCGTGTTCATCAGTCATCACCATCTGGGCTTCGAAGTTCATATATAAAAGAGTTGAATACATTCTTAGGGCCCTTTTGGTTGGCTTCTACTTTTTTGTAGAAGAGCTTCTCGACAAAATTATCTTAATTAGTATTTGAAAACTAATTTTTAAAAGAACTCTCTTCTGAACGAGCTTTTAGATGAAGTCACATTTGATCAGCTTCCTCTAAAAACTCTTCTAACTAGTACAAGCACTTCTATAAAATTAATCAAAAGGGGTTTGAAAGCAACTTTTGGGTTTTAAAAACTTTTATTGACTTCTCAAAAATCATGTTAGACGGGCCTTTAATTAGGCTTGATGTGATGTTCATTAGTAAAGATAGCCTGAGAAAAATGGGATTGTAGCTATGGGAGTGAACGGGTGAATGCATTTCAGAGATTTGAAACTGTGCAGATTGCAATTAAGTTGAATGTCTTTCACTTGTTTATTTTATATACTTGTTAGGAACACATACTTTCTTTTATATACTCGTTACTTGTTAGGAACACATACTTAAAGGTGAATATTTGATGATGATTATAGTGATAGTAACTTAAATCCAGTGAATACTTGATCATTTGATGAACCTCTTGAAGTCAAATATTTTCGATGTAATAAAGTTTTAATAGAGATCTTTCGTGGTGCCCTTACGTATATCCCTCCCCCTAACTCACTCTAAAAAAAAAAAATAATAAATAAAAAAAATAAATAAATAATATATATATATATATAATCCACATTCCTCTCTTTTTTAATCGTGTATCCTAAACGAATTTATCTGATGGGAACATGAATTGTTTGTAACCAAAAAAAAAAAAAACACGAAGAGAAACAAAATTTGATCAGAAATCTATTGCCCGAGTAGAAGTGAGGGGTTACAATTCATAAAAGTAAAATTTATCCATCAATTCATAGATTCTACAAATAGTTTGATTACAAAATGTAGATAAATCTCAAATTATTGTATAAATTCCATCAAGATTTAGAAGCTCAGTTCTTTCAAAAATAAATTTTGTATTCTACCAAGTTTGAAAAGTTGTATAATCCAACATGGTGTAATTCGAATGGTCAATTACATGTAAGAAAAAGCTCGGAAAATGTAATACAAGGGGAAAAAAAGATCTTGATGAAACTAATAATAAGGATATTTTAGTCACTTCATACTTTTCTCCTTATCTATTAGGTCGATTATATACACATTACAATTTTTATCTTTTGCACTATATTTTGATTATCCTTAAGCTTCTCAACCTTTATTCATTGTAATGATTATATCTCTAACTTTTTTTCGTTAAATTCTTATCTTCGATATTCATTAATTAGGACATCTCGTCCTTGGTCATGATTTATGTCAAAGTATTATGCTTGCAGGCTCGAAATGTGGGGGAAATCTTTTGTTGCATTTTAAAAAACTATCGGGCAAATAAATCACTTCATATTTTCCTAATGAAATATTTCGATGGAAATCATTGTTCGAGACATGAAGTGCTAATTAATGAAAAATTGTTGAAAGAGAATGCATAGAAAAAGTTAGGGACTTAAATGTTATAAAGAAAAAAGACTGAAGCCTTAAGAGGAATTAAAATTTAATGCAACTATTAAAAATCGTGGTGTGAATATAATTACCCTATCTATTATTACTTGCATATTAATAACAACAATTAGGTTCCTTTCATTACAAATTTTTTGTAAGATTATATGTCTAAACAAGATCTCATCGATGATACATTGCTCTTTTAGTGCACAATTTTACTAACATAGCCCTAAATAATTAAAACGACACAAATAATCATACTTTTAAACATCAATTTTGACATAAAATATATTTGCCTTTGTTCCACAACAACCATTTTTTTCCCTTTTTAGTTGCTAGTAGGATTTGACCAAAAACATGAAGAATAAAATTGAAACAATAATTCAAATTAAAAGGAAAATTTTATTCTACAAGAACCGAATAGTAAATAGCCAAGTAATTGGAATAAAAAAGTTGAATGAAAGATTATAATTTGAAAATGCATATGAAATGTTCGAGAAGAAACTACAACGTCAAACAAAGGAATGGCGAGCGCAATAAATTACTTGTCGAAGCAAGTCTATTATAAAAATGTATTGACATCAAAAGTAGTGATATTTGAAATAAAATTGAATTTCAGTTGTTCAATAGAGATTTCGCCGTAACTTTAATGACCACGAATGAATTCTCTCTCTCTCTCTCTCTCTCTCTCTCTATAAAAGATTTATTTTATAACTACTCTAAACAAGATGCATCCACAACCACGCATATATCCCAATTCACCAAAATAATAATAATTATTATAAAAAAATCATCCTTTTACAGTAGTTTATATGTTGACATCATATATATAGTATAATAGTAATTTTTGTTCAAGATTGTAATACACTATCCTTATTTTGTACCTGAGCATATTTGAAACACGAGTAAGCATGATGGACTGGACTTGGGGTGAATTCACACGCTTGATTCGAGGTAATAGATGGTGGATTGTATTAATCTCATGAGCGATAGTTTTTGGGTAAAGTAGTGATAATGTCGTATATCAATTGCTACCAGAACTAGAGTTATCGTATTCGAGACGATACTTAAACATTACCGTGGAGTAAGTAGATAATGCAGGAGCATGTTTGAAACGATGGTAAACCATATAGATTGGACTTGGTTTAAAATCCCTAGCTTAATTCTAAATGATATAAAGTGAATTGCATAAATGTTAGCAATACCCTTAATCACCTAATCTCCCATTTCCCCTTTACTTAAAGAGTGTAATGAATGACCCATATTGTGCTATCGTGATCAATCCCTTTCTTGTCACATCCAACTCCAACATTTGAGAATTTAGTAGACTCTACCCCTCTTGAATAAATAGATTAATTTACACATAATAAAAGTATATAAAAAATAGCACAATTAAATAGATTATTTGACATATTTATTGCTAAATAAGGAACACCTATGAACCAGGCCTTTTCAAATGATCTTCTTCTGGAATGCAGCTCTTTATGGTTAAGCTGAGGCCCGCATAAGAATGGGCCCGATATTTCTAAATGATGAAACGGGCCTGGTTATTGTTATTGGGCCTATTTACTTTTATTATTAAAGGTTGAACCCCAACCTTGAGGGCTCCCCATTGCCCCGCCCCTAGAGCATTGTAGATGAGGTAAATCGCGGGATGTGCCTTAATAGGCCAGGGTACAAGAGCTGTCATACTGGTGCCCACAAAGACTCCAATTCCATACCTTGTAAGAGGCAGAAATCGAACCCTCACATTGCGGCTGCCAACTCAACTAAGATTACCTTACTCCTGTCCTTTACACTACTGAGCTATGCCCCGAGGGGTTATTTACTGTTATTATTAGTAGTACTAGAGTTTGTATTTTGTCGTTTCCAAGTAATTAAAGCATCTGCAATCCATCCCGTGGATGGTGAAAAAATAAACAATTTTTTTCACCAATCAAATCATGTCAGCTTGGATGCTGTCAAAAGTGATGTACACTTATGATATACAAATGGCTTAACTCAAGTTAATATATTTAACAGATTCTCTATATCTAGACATAATCAACCTTTTGATTGCTTTTTTTTTTTACTGGATGTTAATTTGTTTATGTCGCGTTCTGTCTACATACAAGTTCACACTTATTCTTGTTGCTTCTTATCTTACCTTAGGCTCCTACAACACTTTGTCCTCCACTACTTTCAGTTGATAGTTGCCCCAACTGCAACTTGTAGATAAGCCTACCAATGTGAGTTTAAAACTTTAGGCCTCGTTTGTTTCTTATTATTCAAAAACATTGTTTGTTACAGTAAGATTCTCTATCACACATTCACCCAATAAAATATTCTACACACAAACCAATAAAATTACTTTAAATTTCAACCACATATTCTCCAAAAAATAATATTCATTACTCAATTTCTTCTATAATAATGAGAGACAAACACACACTTAATTGTATTTGAACATGAAACAAGTCTGTTGAAAAAAAAGAGACGAGATTCAAGGATTTGAAATAAGCCGTCTCAGAAGTGGGAAATGCTGTATATTTAATTTTCATATTGGTTATCTTAAAAATAATAACAAACGAGTAAAGACTATTAAAATTAAATTTTTTGGACAATACAATTCTTGAGAACATCTTAATTTCACAGAGTTTTGCGAACTGAAATTCCACTAATATTTTCTAGCTTGGAGACGAATATTTTTACAAAAAAGAAATTTTGAGTTCTTGATCGCACAAAATAAAATGTTAAAGAGAGATGATAATATTGACAAAAAGCAAATCTGAAGTGGGAAAAGCCCATTGGATACTTTTCATTTGGGGAGCCACTGCAAATCCCACCATTGGATTGGATTGGATTGGATATAATCATGAGAGAGAGAGAGAATAATTATAATAAAAAATTTTACTGAGTTTATTTACGTAAATATTATGTCATAATAAAATTTTATTCTTTTAATTAGATTATCAACATTTCTCACCATATCAATTTTTTTCGTTTCACTTCATGTTTTTTATTCGAGCCTTTGAAGTGTTAATTATCTTATATACCAATTAATTCATAAAAAATATTTTAAAAATAATTAATTGTTAATTTTAATATAAAAAGCATTTGAATAGTAATTTTAGAAGCTACAATTAAGAACGGGACACATCTATTAATTCTCGATTCTAATCGAACCAAATTTACTCGACTAAGTTGGTCTGTTTTGATTCAATCCAAATAGCGAAAAATAATTCAATTGTCTCTTGTTTGGAAAAAAATTACAAGTTATTAAAATTATAAATTGATGAAAATGAGTAATAATTGTGGGTTATACAAAATATGCAATAAAAATGCTTACCAAATTCCTAATAAAACCAAGTTTGTAACCAGGTAAAAAGTAAAAATTCAAAATATAAAGGAAATAAGTTAAAATCGGGGGTTAAAAACTGTCAAATGGAGTGATAAAAACAAATCAAGAAATCAACTTCAATCAGCACTAAAGACCCACACAGTAGTGTCCCATGGCCATGGCTATGGCTGAGGGCAGTAGCAGTAGCACCACTGCTATCAACAGCGACGAATCATCATCTTCGCCAATAATCAAAATAGCCCAAGATCACATTTTCTCGATTTTGCTCCTCCTACCCATTGAATCGATTGTTTGTTTTGCCATGACTTGCAGGAAATTGAAGTTTTTGGCATATTCTGATTCTCTATGGGAGTCTGTGTGCAGGAGAGATTGGGGTAGTTCCGCAATTGATGCACTGAAAGCATCAAGTTCTGTGCAGGGAATTCATTGGAAGAAGTTGTACCAGCAGGTTTACCAGTTGGACTCTGTTTGTTGCCATAAACTATTGGTTGAAACCCCAGATGGTGATGAGATTTTTCCGGGCCCTAGAGCTTCTCATTCCCTCAATTTTGTGAATGGATGCCTTGTTCTGTATGGTGGGGGATGTGAAGGAGGTCAGTCAGATTTTTTTTTTCTTTTTCTTTTTATGCTTGTTGAATTATATATATAGCCTTCGATTCTTTTTTCTTAGTAAATATTTGATTCTTGGCACCCTTATCTTTGTTCTGATTATGTTCATCTTTTATGACAGACCCTCGTATTAATTGTTTTAAACATCAAATATGTTGTATTTCTAGCAGTTGGAAGTGTTTTATTGCCTATATTGAAGTCATTTGCTCAATTTGATTTGAGTGAAAAGGGATTGAGGTTTCGTAGATGAAATTTCTGGTTGCTTCTGGGGACAAATGAAGGAAAAATGGTCAGTATACGGTCCAGCCGCTAGTTCTTAGGCAAACACTATTGGAATTTTCCAAACAATCACTAGTTCATGTCCCAAAAGATTGGATAGCAAGAAGAACTTTATAGGAGTTATGTCCTTTAGAGATGTAAAGATGCCCTATACACTCTTGGAACTGTCCAAACAATCTCTAGTTCATGTCCCTAAAGATTGGATAGAAAAAAGAACTTATAGGATTTATGTAGGGAAAATTGTGGCAGCGGTACCAAACCTTTCATTTAGTAGCAGACTTTGCTCAAACCTTTCATTTGTGCCACACACGGTACCAAACCTTTCAAAATGTCGCAATTGAAGTCCAAATGGATGGTTTCTGTTAATTTGACCATTAGTTGATCAAATAATTGACATTGACAATAATGTTGACTAATTTTAAAAGGTTAAAATGATAACTTTAAATTTTTTTATAATAAAATAACCAAAATGAAATAATTAAAATTAAAAACCCATTTTCACCTTCTCTTCTCCATCCACCCCACACATACCCACCTTGATGCGGACATCACGATCTATTTTAT
>CAIGRT010103184.1:0-14429 GCA_903798405.1 Fraxinus platypoda | reverse complement strand
ATGTTGGTTAAATCTTATTTATGAATTTTTCCCTTAAAAGTATATGCCCTTCGAATAAATGCATGACTTAGGGTGTCATGTTATCCAATTTTATTTTTTAAACTAAGGTGCAATGGAACTGATCAAATTTGGTTTGAACTTTGTACGTTAAGGTGAAGGCATAGCACCTCAATCACTCTGCTAACAAGTTTGTGTTTGAAATTTTTAACTAGAAAAAAACGATTGAAAACTATAATCCTGACCGAGATGGGGAATTTGTCAAAATGACTATACTCACACGTCTTTAAGCATTCAAATTGTTATAAAAAGTGAAATAATAAGCATTCAACTGATTATTAAAATTTATTGAATAATCAGATTTTTTGAATAAAATAATATTAAAAAAATATTCTCAAAATTTCAAAGTAAACGCGTTTTCCATTTTTATGTTTTAAGAAACAGTTTTTCAGAATGACAAAAAGAACGCATTTTCAATAACTTCAAAACAGACACTCAAAATACAAAACACAAAATAAATTCAAAACTTAAAACACAAAACTGAAACACAAAGATAACGGCCCCTTAGTGTTCATTTGAATTTGTTTTCCATGAAAATTGTCTATTAAAGGGAAATTTTTTTTTTTTAATTAGGGAGAAAANAAAAAAAAAAAAAGCTGGAAAACCATTTCCCACCAAAACCATGGGAAAATGAATTCCTCAAAAATCAAGAATTGTGCACGTGTGGGCCAAAATGTGAAAATTCAATTGCCAAGAATTGTTGGCCAATCAAACATGTAATTTGTGTGGAGATGGAATTTCATTTCCATTTTCCATGGAAACCACCTCAATCAAACCTATTAACTAATTAAATTATTTAAAAACATAATTAATACGTTATAAAATCTCCGAACCCTGAACACGTCCAATTCATGGCTACTAAAATCGATGGAGTTCAAGTGGGAGTGAGAGAGCATTCATAAGAGCAGGTTGCAATAGAATAGTGATCAACGTTTCATTTGGTGTCTGTGATTGGGTATCTCAAAATGTTGTTTTCATTTTTTGCCCAAAGGTTTACTTCCTTTCTCACGGTTTATTGCTATCCACGTAAGTTTCAGCACGTAAATTCAAGTAATTTAGCTCTAATGCACAGGTAATCAATTTTAATATAAGCTGAAAAGCATCAAATCTTGTTTCCAGCACCAAGAATTCGTTAATTGATCTTCTTCACCATTTTTCTTTATTCAAGAGTTGGAAAAATCTTTGAATGTATTGTGTCGTTGTATGATTGATGTGTAAATTTGCATATAATAATGATAATAGGAAATGGGCAGTAGGAATTGAAACTGAAAGGGGGTAACAATGGTGTTGCTTTTGTTGTCAGTATTTTCTTCTTGGGGTTGCAATGGATGTAACAGGACTGTGGATTTTGATTCGTCTAATAAATCAGAGAAATGCAAAAGAACAAGGGAAAGGGAAGGATTCAGCTTCAGCGGGTGACTTCAATCTGATTTTTTTTGAATTTCCGTCTTTTTTTTTTAATCTCGTCACCATTTTTTAGTGCTTGTCACTTTTTTTATTTTCTATCGCTTTTTTTTCGAATTTGTGTCTTTTTAAAAAATTTCTGTCAATTTTTTGAGCTTGTTCTTTTTTAAAAAATATATACAAAATTTCGTGTCTTTTTTTATTTTCTGCCAATTTTTTTGAATTTGTATCACTTTTTTATTTTGTCTCTTTTTTCTATTATTTTCTTGAAATTTCTATAATTTTTTTGGATGATAAATATTAATTTTTAATAAAAGTGACATTGTATGTCATTTTTTTAATAAAAAAAAGTGATATTTAACTTTAAAAAGCGACACAATGTCAAAAAAGTGGCACTTAATAGTATTTTTTACTTCCAAAATAATTTTCATACGATTTTTCAAAACACATCTAATTTTATTGATATTCTTGTAAGCTGCCCTTTTGGATATTTGGCAGCCACCTATTAATTTTTCCTAAACCAGGTTTGAGGCCCGTTTGGGATGGCTTCACTTTGAGAAGTCGAAATGAGTTTTTGAGATTTAAAAAATACTTTTAATTAATTTTATGAAATTATTTCTTCTAATTAAAAAGTTTTTAGATGAACCTTGCCCAATGTGAACTGTCTCTAAAAGTACTTTCAGAATAAGAAGTTTTTTTAAAATTAATTTTCAAACAAAAATTAAAACAACTTTTTCAAGATCTTCTTCTACTGAAAGTAAAAGTAAAAATTCATGTAAAATGGGCTTTGAATTATATTCTTTAAAAAATTTATTATGCTTCAAATTCATTTTTAACTATACATCTTTTCTATAAAATAAGTTTACAAGTGAATCCATAATTTTACGTCGGTCAAAAATATTTGCAATTTCCTGAGGAAGAAGGTGAAACAAGAATGATTGTTTATCGTTCGATCGTCCAATCCAATACTCTTCTTTATTGGCCAGTTCTAGCATTTCCTCTGATCGGACTAACTACATTGAATCTACTCAATGGTTTCGAAACGAGCAACAAAGTCTCCATTTAACCACTCATTCTTTAAAAAATCAATTTTCAAACAACATTATTTTTGCATTGTAGTCAATGTTCACTATACAAAAGCAGACAAGGTTAGGTTATTGGTCGAACGTTATAACACCACAAAACAACTTTTTTATATTATTTAATTCTATTGCTGTGTTTGTACTATATAAATCTAGAAAATTAACAAAGAATGTTTTTGTGGACATCATCGTTGTTGTTTTGCTATGACTTATCATTTGAACATAATCAAATTTGATCGGATCTTGTCATATACCTTATCAAGTAGATGCTAAATGTGCATTTTATTGTCAATATTTTCATGAAAAATGTGTTTTTTTTTCACATAATTTCCTACTTTTGTATTATTTGATCGACAGTTTTTTTCACGAAAAATATTTTTCTACTTTTAATTACTTGACCATATTTTTCTTGAAAACAAGAAAACTATTTTCTCTAGGGAGATGTGGTTTTTATTTTTCAGATAATTTATACTCTCTTTCTCTCTCTCATCTATCTCATATCTCCCATCTACCCATCAATAAGAAATAAACAATTATAATATTTTCTAAGTTGAAAATTAAATTAATCAAATGCATTTAATTAATAATTTCCACAAATCAATCAAACACGTCTACTTTCTTTTCATACAAATTTCATACTCGCAATTAAACGTACCATAAGTGTTCAAGATCTTATACAAGTGAATTGGTAAATTTGAGGTCACGAATTATATTAGTCTACCAACTTCATTCATTGTTATTTTTACTAATACCGTCCAATGCGCCCAAATTTCTTTATATTTTAACAAAACACGTTTTTTTTTCTTTTAATTTCTTTATAATCTATATCGATATAGTACAAGTAGGTAGGACTAAGAATGTTAGTGTAACTTCAACAATCTTTAAACAACTTTCGCTAATGTTTTAACTTTAAGTAAAGGAATGGAGAAAGGAGGATTACAGATCTAACGACACCTGCAATCTTACTTTTACACTTTAGTTAGGTTGTTAGTGCTAGTGTTAGTCACCCTTACGTAAGATTCCTCCACTAGTTAATTATTATTTGTATCTGGCCTTGTTCGAATCCCGTAATGACGGATTTTGCTACTTGTACATTAAAATTGTACATAAGGGTAATATGATGTGGAGGAAAAAAATAGGATGAAAAAGTTGATTGTGTTTTAAACTGATAAATGGTAGAGTGTCGCGTGTCATTACGCAACCCATTATTTAATCCTTAATGTACATGTAGGAAGATCCTTGTTTGGCAAAGAATGCATTTTTGAATAGTGATTGTTGGAGAATGTGTGGTTAAAAATAAGAAAAAAAATTGAGTTTGCGTGTAATATTATTTTATTAAAAATGTGTTATTGAAAAAAAAATGTATTTTAAAAATAATGAGATCAAACACGGGCGTATTAGAAGAGATGCTCCCATTACCAACGTGTAAAGAACCAATGAATTCACATATGCACATAGCAAATAAGTGTCAACTTTCCAGTAGAAGGTGGTTAACTTTCGAATAGGTATTGTACTCATATACGGATAAAAAAAAAACTTATGGTGTATTTGATTGACTTTATTTTACATGAAAAATGTCAGTTTTTTACCAAAATTTCTACTTTTGGGTATTTGATTGACATTTTTTTGAGACAAATATTTTTCAAAAGTCGATCACAAGACCATATTTTTCTCAAAAATAAAGAAATATTTTCTTCATTGATGGTATGTTTTTATTTTTTAGGTAATTCACACTTCCCAAAAATTCAACTTTATAAAAAATACAACATTACTTAGGTTGAAAATTAAGTCAATCAAACACATTTTATTGGTGTGAGTTGCATGCTTTACACGCTCGCTTTCAATACATAACACCTGACGTAAGTTGCACTCTGGATGCTATTTATTTCTATCAGGAAAAGAGATAAATTATGTTATTTTTGCATTTGATAGTTTGCTAGTGCTATTTGTGCAGCATCTGAGTTGATTGCTGGAGGCAACCAGTTGTTTGGAAGCTTTCCACGTGTTTATAATATGGTTCGATTTTGTAGTTCAAATAATCTTGTATCACGAGGTATCTGGAATGCTAATAATTAGTGAAATAAAAAACTTGTACATATTGAAGTAATTCCAATTTTTCAACGTGCTAAAATGAAAGTCTTTGTAACATTCTGGGGTTGAATATGAAATAATCAGATATTTGTCATTAATTTTTTTAACAGGAATTACTGAATATCAAAAGCCTATTACAAGGACGAACTTATGTTACTGAATTTAAATCTCTTCCAAGAGAAATTTCCTTTGATATCATTTGTAACCACGGTATTCCTCCGTCACAAGTGAGGACATATTAATAAAATTTCGGAGGTACTGCCCTCCTTTAAAAAAAATATTACAAAAATAGGTTTATATTGCGAGAAAAGTCGAGGGATCTTGTCAAGTTTTACATACTCAACATTTGTATCCCATTGATGAGAGAAAATGATATTTTTTGAAGCTTGGGATTACTAAATTGGGGAGTTGAAATTAGTTATGTTCATATAGAAAAATAGTGAAACATATTATGTAAGTGTAACTTTTTTTTCAACGTGACATACTAATTAACACCATTTGCGTCCATGTTCCTCTGTACAGTACTGCTTTGTGCAATTTTTCCAGGGACCATGTTATATGTACCAAATTTTTTTACCTAATCCCTTACCGACTACTCACAATAGGGGGTGGTGGGGACCACAATTTGGGATTTTTTTATTCACACGGGTCCCGCGTGCATGTGAGAGGGGGTAAGCAATTCGGTACATTAAATTATGTACAAATATCTTTATCCTTTTTCCAGATTATACAAATGTGAAATGCCCTGTACAGTTCTGCTCAATGCAAAAGTATTACATGATTCCTTCTAAATTTGTAAATATGAAAATCATGAATCAACATGTCTTTCTTATTGTTTCAAACGAGTCCTACTTCATGTCAGAGGACCTATACCAAGCATACCCCAATTAACAGTATTTTTTCTTTTCAATCATGTTATAGTGTCATAATTCTTGACATAATGTCTCGTGACATTTCATCATTGGATTGTTTAAAATACGATCAGCTTTTTCATTAAATCATCTAGCGACACCTCGAATTATGTCACTGTATCTATTACATTTCTTCTAGCAAAGTGGCAAAACCCTTTTTTTTTTTTTCGTTCTGGGTTTTGCATCTATCACATCACTGTCATCTCTCTGATTCTCCTCAGCCTTCGTGTTCTTATGATTCAATGGAGCTTCGACCTAGGCATTGCCACCATATGTTTGCAGTATATCTGCCAAAATATTTTTTCTCAGTATACAACCTCCACAGTATCCAGGGGAACTCATGAAAAGACCGCGTATTAATGTAACTGGAAGATCATCTAAGGCCACATGTAGGAAGCTCTTCTAGCTATCAGGCGAGGAAGTTTTATTTCCATAAGAACCAGAAATCTCTTTTGAAAAATCAAAGTTGGTTGGTTCTTCATCAAAAGACAGGCCAGCATTAATTTTTCCCAGTAAAATGGAAACCCAATAACAAAATGATTGCAAACCTGGTCAATTTAGAAGTTAAAGAATAAAAAATTGTCAATCCATCTGAAAATTGTCAGTAAGTAGGAATATAGGAATCAGTTGAGGTAGCTATTATGTGGGAAACGGAAGTTGAAACTCTCATTAGTACATACATTTTTAAGTTTTTGATGAGGGCTGGGGGCAGCTACAGATACCCTCAACTTCTCTTTAGTGATATCCCTTAGCCCAAGAAGGTACAGAATATATCAGAGTTCCCAAAACAAATGAAATACCAATTGTGATACTGGCATCCTGGGTGCTTGCTCTGCATCATTTTATGAAATTCAGCAGTGAAAGTAGAAACCGTACTCAGACAACCAAGTACGGTTTAAAAACTCATCCATTGAAAGAAAAGGATATTGCAAGGGAGGGAGAGAGAGAGAGAGAGAGAGAGAGAGAGAGAGAGTAAAACATAATCTTAATTTCTAATTTTTAGGTTAAAAAGATTTGTTTTCATATGAAATGTTTGAAATCCTTTTTATAAAATATAATTTCTTTAAACTCGTCGAATCAAAACTAATCGACTCCAAAATGCACTGCAAATCAAATGAGATGATTTTGCAAAAGAGTGGATGGTAAAAAGAAAAAAAAAATGAATTTTTAGAGTTTGATTTACAAGTTTTCGTATGCATTCAAAGAAATTGAAGAAAAATAACAGGGAGGTAAGACGAGTCATCACGTAATAGAGGAATATAATTTGTTGAGGTGAATTAGACACCACTAGACATTATTAACGAAGAAAATAAAGTGGAATTTGTATATTATACTATCTGCTAGAGTCTTGGATTACATACCCAAAATGCACTGCCAGTAAGAATTGAAAACCGGCTGAGCTAAGAACCATCTAGACGGTCCCATTATACAAGCCAAGAATAGCTGAGCTTTGGCGCTGTCATTGTTGAATACACGCTTTGCTAAAATCCCAAACACGCCCAATAAAACGCCGAGGATAGATAACATCACCACCAGACCTGTGAATAGGCAGTGACGTTCGTGCGAATTATGAATACTCGTGCACCTAGAGACGGCGCCATTAGAACTTGTAACCAACCTTCTGAGGAGCCGTTTAAAACCATTGGCAGTATGAATTCCAAATACGATGGAAGAGACAACTAGTAACTTGGGTTCAGTGAAAGCAAAATGCAGCACATCATTTAATGGCATTATGTTGTAATAAAGCACGTGACATGATTTTACAGTTTAATACGCTTAGTATGTTTATGATGGACGTGATATATAAAAAATGGCAATAGTACTATTCACAAACTTATTTCTGCTACCGATTTTACACTTTGTTATGTACCATCCATACTCATGAGATGGCGGTGAACTTTAAACAAAATGATATACAAATTATCCAATTATACAATAGTATTTGAAGTCAATTAACTCCTAGTTACTATGCATTTATAGAAAATGTACAAGGTTTAGTATAATACCCCAAGAATTCCGAATATTGCAAGACTAAGGAGACATAGACCGCACTTCAACAAACTCTGCGCCTCTTTATCATGCTCATGCTCCTGTGCAGGAATCAATTGCATGTTCTCCATCCCCAGAACTCAAATGAAATGAAAATTTGTTGGGCTTGAAATTGATTATTTAAGGTAAAAATTAGGAGTTAAATTGAATTGGGGAGAAATTAATTACGGTTGATTAATTTGTTTCAAGTGTACTAGTCTAAGTTATCAAATTTTTAGGGTATGTATCCAGCCTAATTTTCTCGATATTTAATTAAATTTGGTTCATTCGGGCCTATTAAAAAAAAATTCAATTAATTAATCGTTCAACACTTGTTAATTAATTAATTGGTGAATCTCATTCTTCTACTTCTCATTTTGTACGTAACGCATTAAGTTCACGATCATGATACTCAACGATGTAAATTATTATTTTGATCTAATTAAAATCGATAAATTAAAATACCACTTTTAATTTATTATCATTCACATCGTCGTCCCGGATTGACATCTATGTGTCAAGGCAATACATGTGACGGAAAATGTCACGTGAAATGACAAATTAAAATCAAGCTTGTTCGTTTACCTGAAAACTATAATCCACTTGTCAACATGATTTAATCAATTACGAGATATTGATGTATATCAATCTCGTTTACTAATCATATCTTTCATCCCACTATTAAGTCAATATAAGTCGAAAACTCCTTTCAACTTATGAGCATACCTTAAACAAGGATTATCAACTTAACTGAATGAAATATAGATTATAATCTTTTACTATCTAAGAATGACGAATCCTCTGTTGATCATTCACAACCTTCATATGATTATTGACATATTCGAACGATGTCGTATTAGCGATTTTTGGCAGAGAGACATTTAACATCATCGAGGTATGACTATCCTTACATAAGGTACTATGATGACCTCAAGTCAAATAACTAATTTCACTATCGAATATTAGAGATTAATTACCGACATTCAAATAGTTATCCATATAGAATATCTCTATCAAATTTTCAATGTTTTGTTCTATAACAAAACGTTCACATGTTTATTTAAGTGTCATCACACTTTAACTTATGAGATCAGGTACTTAATTCACCAGTAAGAAATGTCACACGTGATGATCTATCCATAATAACGATATTCATATCTCATTATTACTTACGACCATTGATAATTTAAAATTTAGTTATATGTAATTTGTATCTCACAATCACAACTTCTTGTAATTAATAAGTTACCAAAACTTGAATCTACGAACTCTATTATTTAATTTATTAGAATATTAATTAAATAATAGATCTGTCATAAATAAAATGCATCAATTATATATTAAAAGTGTTTATGTCCAAAATCGATTAAATTTAAGGTATAACGCTTGTTTCTCGTTTAATTTTTCCCTATTTATGATTTTTTTACTGAATTTTTCAAATTCTCAATCCTCGGGTTCTCTTCCGGCCCGTGGCTCTTGTTGTGGATGAGGTGCCAAAGGTATCGGCACTATTTCTTTCGCTGTTGGGAAATTTTATCGAACCAGTATAAGTTGATACTTGAAACTTTTATCTTATGGATGCTAATACGTAACCAAGTCAAGTTTCTATTGGGAAAACCATACTTCTTTACTTATGTATAAGACAAATATAGAGTATTTTACCGTTTTCCAGAAATTCTCTTTTTTCAATTGAACTATTATTTCTTTGTTGCAAAGACATTGATTCTAAATGATCAACAGAATGGATGAATACTCGATTTTTTACTGTTCATATGGGATTATCTACTGATCAACGACAATACTTTCCTATTCCTTGTATGCTGCACATTTAAAACCAAAGAAATATTTGTTACTATGTCAATGTTTTCTAGTCTGTACGTGAATTTGCATCTTTTGAAATAAAAATATACTTCCTAAGATGCCAGTGTTAATTCTATCCGTTCTATTCAAATCCTATGAATAAACGAGATATTTATAGGACGTTAAATGTGTAAAGTCATTTTATACATTCCAACATGCGATCGAGCTTTGCTGCACTAGATTGCTCATAACTTCTTTTGCTCTACCGAGTGCACTGAACTCTAGCAACAATCGGAAGCAAGCCTAAAATCACGCCATTTTCAAACAGTATAGCTAGTTGGTTGTGCAACAGCTTATGAAGACGGATAATGATACTCGACATATTCTATAGTCGCTGCATAAATTGGATAATAAACCACAACATACAACCCGTTATGGCACCAAGACGATGATCAACCACAATGGAATAATCGAGACAGCCCAGATTCTTCCTGTGAGATTTGGTGTATATAGTTACTGTGTGAATCGTGTCCAGATTTCACGTAGATCAAGCAATTCTTCTACTCTGACATCAATTAATTTATTCTCCCATTAGTGCTCTGCAGGGGCGGACCCAGGCACCCAGCTCCCGGTGAGCCCTGATGGCCCCCCGTGCTGGATCCATCAGGAACAATTTTTTTTTTTTTGTTTACAATAGATAAAAGTTTTAGATTATATATTTGGTGATTTATTTTATTTTCAAACATTGCTTGTAGCGCAGTTGGTTAGAAGTTATACATACAAATTGGAGGTTCAGGGATTGAATCCCTTTCAAACCAATTTATTGTATAATTTTTCCAGTTCTACAATTTTTAACAAAACTAATGCAACAGGGAGAGAATTGGAACCTGTTACCCCCTTTAAGATTATTGAATACTTGACCAACATGGCACTTGTTGAATTTTGTAACTAAATCAAACATAATAATATATATTCCGTTTTAGTGGTTTTAATGCAATTGTAAGGATTCGAATATATGCTCTTCCTTTGATTTATAGGAAACCTAACCACTATATCATTTGGTGAACAATATCTATATATATAGGATTATGCTAAATGTACATAATTCTTTACACAATCTTTTACACCTCTCTCACATGGGAGGGGGGTCCACACACAATAAAATATTCGTGGGCCCCCCTTCATGTGAGAGGGGTGTAAAGGATTGTGTAAACCATGGAGTGTACATGTAGCACAATCCATATATATAATAAAATTATATATGTTTAGTTTTAGCAAAATAATTATTATATTTAATTTTTAATATTTTATTACGACTGACGGTCAATGACCGTCCGTGCTCACTCAAAATTTTGGATCCGTCACTGGTGCTCCGTAAAAAAAAAAAAAACTAATGCATTAGTTCTCTATTTCGCGTTGTCCGTCGACATCTTCTCTTCAGTGATATACCTTAGCCCAAGAAGGTACGGAATATCAGAGTTCCCAAAACAAACGAAATACCAATTGTGATATTGGCATAAGCATATGCCATCCATGGGTGATGGCTGCTTGCTCTGCATCGTTTCATGAAATTCAGCAATGGAAGTAGAAACAGTACTTAGACTTCCAAATAGTCCAAATTGTAATATTGCTGATGCAACAGTAACAAAATTCTTGGTATCAACCTGTCCCAAAACTCATCCATTGTTAGAAAAGGATATTGCAAGGGAAAGAGAGATTAAAACATAATCTTAATTTCTAATTTTTAGTTTAAAAAGCTTTGTTTTCATAGAAAACGTATGAAATTCTTATTATAAAAGACAATTTCTTTAAACTCGTCGAATCAAAACTAACCGACTCCAATCTGCACTGCAAATCAAATGAGATGATTTTGCAAGAGAGTGGATGGTAGAAGAATCAATTTTTCGAGTTTGATTTACGAGTTTTTGTATGCATACAAAGATATGGTACAAAAATAAGAGGGAGGCAAGACGAGTGGAATTAGACACCACTAAACATTATTAACAAAAGAAATTAGCACAAATTACATCTAATTAGTCGTCATTAGGTTAAAAGTGTAGAATTACCTTATAAATACTTCACATGAAAAAAAAAAAAAATAAAAAAAAATCATCCTTCTTCCTACCAATCAAGAAGAATGTCCCGACACCATATGTCTTCTTCATCTCCCCTAATTCTCAATCATTTTGGGGTCCTCTCGTAAGGTACTAAATTTTCTATTCTAAAATGTAGAATTGTTCAAATTTATTGAATTTGTCAATAAACTTCATAAAGATGTTTCCTCAATTTATGTAAAAGCCATATGATTTTTATTTAAATACATCATGTCATTAAACGTAAGTGTCAATTTCAATTGAGACGTTTTGTCAAACACCTTAACAGTGTCTTAGAAAATTTAAGGCAAAGAATGTGCTATTTAGTTTTGGAGCTAATCCAAAATTTAATAACAACAATTTCTTATGCATATATACATAAACTTATCACAATCTACACCCAAACCTACTTCAAATATAAGAAACTACTCAAATTCAAAGTTCAGCCTTATAAATAAAGTTTATTCAATTTTACCTTGAAACTCATACGAGTGTAATTTTTCAAGTTTGAAGTTCCTTCTATATTGCCATACTTTCTCTTGCATGACTTCAATTCATGATACTAATTTACATGCTCGAACCATAGATGAAATCGACCAAATATCAACATTAGATTTATCAAAAATTGAGGATTTACGGTGCAAGAAAAGATCTTCGTTCAAGAATTGCCCCAAAATTACCCAATTGTCCAAAGAATTTAGGATTTCTATTTGTGTTGAATGAAATCTACAATTTTACCCCTCAGAGATTTTTAGAAATGTAATGTATTTTCTACTCTTTATTTATAATGCATTCTATTTTTCTAATTTATTAGTTTTGGACTGTAATGAGCCTAATTCACCCATTAAATAATTTAAGGAAAAAAAAATACATAACTACCTTTCAAGATACATTTTTCGAATTTGACAAACTTGGGATTTTTTTTTTCATTCAAAAATCATATCATAAATAAAAATATGACAACAATTTAATTAAAAGGCTATTGCACACAAAGAAAACAACGGCTATTGCACCATGTGAACTTGGTCGAGTTAAAAGGCTATTGCACACAGAGAAGACAATGGCTATTGGTTTACGAGTACATGAATAGTGGGTCGCCATAGCGTTTAGATTAAAATTAAATATTGCATAAAATAGGTAAACGTTAGGGAGTATTGTGCCAATTACCTTTAATAGAATGTTGAAGATAAGAATGCGAGGAAAAAAGCTGAAGACATAAATATTTCACCAAGTAAAGATCATACATTCAGTGTAATTAAAATATGGTGCATTTTTAAAAGGCTAGTAGGGAATAATTATTCAAATTTTTTTAAAAATAAGTATTTATTTCACTAGTGCCAATAAAAATCATTTCTTAAAAATAAATATTTTTATTAAAATTATATATCCCACGTTTGGTTTAGATAAAAATCAAATTTTTAGTAAATTCTGATAAAAGTTGATTGAATAATGGTTCAAAAATTGTGAATTCCATGAAATGTGCGGTTAAAGTGACTTTGATTTAAATTATTAGGTTTTATAATTAAACCAAACAAAGACATTATTTATCTGTTTACGACTCATAATATTTTAATTAATGTTTTGAGAAGCACATTTAGGCGCGAGCAAAAAACTTTGACTTGACAGTGAGCATGAATTAAGCGGCCAACTACTAAGTTGATCACTTAATATGTGCCTAGGTGCGTCTAAACGTGCTTAAGTGTGCTTATTAATTATTTTTTTTATTTTCCCCTTTTTTAGAAATATTTAATTTGACTTTAATTTATTAACTTTTTTTTTAAAAGGTTTTTATTTAACTTTTGTTTCAAATTTTTGAATAATTTTATCTGTACAAAAGTAAAAAATGAATTTATCTAATAAAGGTTTAGTTAAGATTAAGTTCTTGTTTGGTAAGGATTAAAATCAGTTTTTAGTAAATTTTAATAAAAAAATGATGAAATATGTGGTTAAAAAAGATGTGAGTGTGTGGTTGAAATTAATTGTTGACTTTATCTTAGATTAAAATCTAGATTTTAATTCTTGCCAAACAGATTCTTAAGCTACAAAGGTACATAAAAAACCATTTGATCCCCATCAAAACTTGCATTGCATCCCTTGCAAATTGTAATTATGATTTTGAAACTTATTGTTTTGTTAAAAATTTCGAAAGTATGTATCAAGTTCTTATAAATATGTTATGTAGTATTCGTCTAGTTGAAAATTGAAACTATAAAAAATAATCCAACTTTTGCATTTGAAAACTTGAAAATTGAATAATTGTAGGCATTATTAACTAAATATGTATTTCATATTTGATATGTGTTATTTTAACTATTAAATAATTTTCAGAATGATTTAAGTATTTAAAATAATAATAAGAACAAGTAACTTTTTTTTATGCTTGGGCCCCGCCTAGGCTCGCAAAGTTTAAAATTTGGCATTTACGTCAAACCACGCTTTATACGTTTTAGAACGTTAATTTTAATTTAACCCATATTTGCTGTCCATTATTTAAAAAAAAAAAAAAAGAGTTTTAAATAGTATTTTTCGGAGAATATGTATTTAAAAAGTGAAGAATTTTTTTGAATTTTGTGTAAAATATTTTATTATATGAATGTATTGTTAGAAATGATCATGTAACAAATTAAAAAAAAAAAAAAAAACAATGGACATGGCTTAATAATACCAAAAACATCCCCGGACACCAAAGCTACAATTGAATTAAAAGATTGGGCATTTAATTGCTCAGATTAAGTTAATAATTCAATTGCTACAACCGTTGTAAGTTTGGGAAACATTGCAATTTCTCGACATTTCTCCATGTTCTTTTCTACTTTTGTGGGATGAGCAAGATTTACTCGGGTCCAAATATAATTATGGAACCGTTCGGGTTCGGTTCTGTTCGGTTCCATACCATAATTAAATTTTTAAACATTTACAGCAACACTACATAAATACAACTAATGACCTTTCATTCGTAACTT
>CAIGRT010103182.1:0-12124 GCA_903798405.1 Fraxinus platypoda | reverse complement strand
TCTGAGGTGTGTAAAAACGATCCAGGGTCGCATAAAATGTTCAACTCCTTGAAGGTCTGATCAGATATCATACCAACTGACCACAAATACAGGAAGCGTCCCAATTGGTCGTAAAAATCATCTATTAGAGCATTTCCAACCTGCATTAAAAGGGTATACTACCTGTTTAATTTTGTCAAATGACTTGTGTGATCTTCTTATCTCAAATATCAAGGGGAGAAACCCAATACCATGAAACCCTTTAGATTGATAACTTCTTCTTCCTTTTTAAGGTTGTGCCTTACAATTGCTTGGCATAGTTGTGGTATATAGTGTCCTGTACATTGAGTGCACCACAATCTATTTCATAATAGCAACAAGGAAGCCATGAGCCAGGAATTAATGTTGGCTTATAGGATATCGAACGGCGTTCATCCTCTCTACGTTACTATTGAAGGTCAGTGAACGTTTCAATCAAATATGTTTAAGCAGCGAAAAGTTTCAGACAACTGAAAATGGTGTTCTTAAAGTGAAAAAAAAAAAAAAAGAATTCTTCCTCGCTGAAGCCACAGAAATTTTCAAGTGTTAATGCATCACATCTCTTGATTGTATCTGACTTTATCTCAAAATGAAAAGACATACAAGAAAGTTATGCGTTCTATACATGGAACAGAGAAGCTTATTGGGCCTTAATAAAATATCCTCTTCTTCTGATAGTCTTGTCCTCAATTATGACTTGACTTAGAAGTCCAAGAGAAGAACAGCAACTATAACCATTCACATTCCCGAAGACTATAGTGCTCAGGACAGAGGACAGTAAATTAACATAGGTTTAAGTCAAAATCTATTATAGTTAATGATGAAGTAACTGCAACTGGTTGGGAGCCTCTGTGTTTTACCTAGGTTCATTAACATGATGATTTCATGTTACTGTGATTTCCAAATACAGCAAATTTTCTCTTCACCTCTGTACTCTTAAGGGTGTGAAACGGAATTGAATGTCCACCTTCTCACCCTTGAACCACTTCGACTTTTTACCCTATTCAACTCATATCAACAAAGCTTTATCCCGTACTTATCTAAGATCGGCTAAATGGATCCTCTTTTTTCTTCAACTACTACCAAGCATCTACTACTAGTTCGCTATGATGTTAATACAAAATCATTTGACAAATATAAGGAAAAAAAAAAACTAAAGTTAATACTTTAGTTTCAGTTTCTTATTACTTAAATCTTTCCCCCGAGACTAGTTTCAATAAATGAACCTGAACCAGGACGGATGAAAACTGCATAAAGGTAGTCATTCCATAGATATTCAAAGTTTATAGAAAATTCACAATAACCCACCTGCATAACTTTCTCCAGTGATATAAAAGTCCCTCCCTTTATAATCCGGAAAGCGCTTAAACCACTGCACAAAAAATTCTAGGTTGTCTGCAGCTGCATTGCATGAGATTGAATCAAACTTCTATACACACCAAAAATAACATTAAAAAAAGAAAAATAAGATGGGCATTAGAAAGAAACTAATACCAGTGCTTTTATCACCATTGTTCAGTAGATCATTGGTAGTGTTAGAATATGAAAAACCAACTCCAACAGGAGTGTCAACAAACAATATATTTGCAACTACAAAATGGGACAATAATTAGGCAATTCCCTTATCAAATTTGAATTTAAAAACTGACAAATAAAATCTCAATAAAATTGGAATTAATAAGTTAAATGCAAATCAATTCATTTTATTTTGAAAGGACGGTACATAGCAGATACCTAATACCTTTATTCCAGGAGTAAGGGTTCAAATAAAGTGTCTTCCCATCTTTCTGGACATGGAAAGGTCCAATTTCCTCTGCTAATCCATATCCAATAGCCGAACATCCAGGCCCTGAACACAGTATAAATGAACCCTAAATCCTAAACTTAAAATTTGAAAAGGAAAAGAAAATCCAACACATTTATTTATTTATTGATTTTGTGAATACAAGTTTAACGTGATGCAAGGGTATTAAAAAAAATGGAGTATACACTCAACAGAATTTTATGTTCAAGAAACGCAAGAAATCTCACCATATTTCTTGAATTTTAATTTCCTTGACTAATGATGAAAGGTTGTTTGCCCATTAAAAAGGGTTTTCTGAAAAAGAAAAAAAATTCCCTTGCAAACGGAAACATTGACGGTTAGCCAACGGTCTGAAACTGGAAAAAAATGTTCTTTTTACTTATATTTTGGATTAGATTAATAACAGAAAACTCTGTAAACGCTTTCACGTGCGATACATCACGTACTTATTGAAAATCGCAGAAAATCCTCCATTGGAAATATTTTGTGCGAAATACAACCATTTTTGTTTGAAAACCCCGTTCCATCCAATTCCGTTAGTTTAACTGTTAAAAATAGTAAGAATTGTCAAAATTAAAAAGGAGTAACTGCAGTTTTGATCCCAAACTTTTTATTTTCTTGCAAACTACATTAAAATCTTTTATTTGTACCACACACACAATCCTGAACATTAAAAATTTTATCTTCTCACCCACTACACCCACCTAGCCACCCCATCCGCACAATCTCAAATAACTGTAGTTGTGAAAACCCAACAATAATTCTCAAAAATTTTCTCTCAATCTCAAATTCTTTCAGTTTCACCTACGATTTCTGCAAGCTCTATTTCTTCATAACTCTTCATAAATTCATTAAAATAGATAATCCACTCAGCTCTGTTATCTAGTAATTACAGTCTATAGCTATTTATACCAGTCAATGCATTGTATCGAGTTCTTGTATGTCTCGATTGATTCAAGATTTTAGAGAGCCATACTCTTTCTCGGTTGGGATTACTTTTCTGGAGAAATCTTGGACGTTCATTTGAATTTAATATATATTTTGTACTGAGTTGTGATTAATGAGGTTCAGAGATTGAAATTGTAGTTACAATTGTTGTTTTTCGACATCACTAATTGCAGCTAACTTTTGTATGATAGTGATTGGTCAGTAAATGGTAAATCTATTGAGTTGTTTTCTATAGCAATGAGCTTGCCTATGAAAGGATATGAATTAGATCTGTGATTGATTTTTTTTGGGATTTGTTGTTTTTTTGCTGCAATGGCAAAGGATATGGATTCAGATGAAATTATGGTGTCATCAATTCAGGCTAGGATGAAAAGGGAGTTTGTGATGATGATGAAGGCACAAGCGAAAATAGGGATGGTTTCTTCGGGACCAAGGAGAGTGACAGTGTCCTAGATTAGTGGTGGTTGCAGCAAAGATGTTGTCGAGAGTGGTGATAAAAAACTGAAAAAGATCGGGGTCCTCTATGAAGAGAAGAAAAAAAATGATACAGAAGAAAATTTTGGGGAGAAGAGTCTAAGAAATTAGAATATATTGAGGTTTTGAATAGGGATCGCAAAAAAACCTGACAAATTCGATATCCGTAGGCCTCGTCCCAAACGGGGCGAGGAAAACCCGCTTAATAGGGTAACGGGGTGGGGATGGGGCGGGGACGGGTAACGGGTGCCCCGTCCCGCCCGATTAAAAAAAAAATTTAGAATTCAATACTTTAAATAAAAAATTTTACAAAATTTAATTAGTTCTAATAGAAAATAGCAACTAAAATTATTTTTCTAAATCTAATGAATATGGTCAATAAAAATGAATTATCAAAAACAAAAAAAAAAAATTAAACGGGTAGTAAACGGGACAAGGACCCCGCCCCGCCTTAAACGGGTAACGGGGCGTGGGAGCGGGGAAGGCCCCCCGTTCCGTTGCCATCCCTAGGTTTTCTTTAATTAATCATGTATTAATTAATTTTAATTATCACCTGATTTTTGAAAGTAAAACTATACATCTTAATTTTGAATAGTAAATCTTATACTTAGGGTTTGAACTAATTTTCCCCAAATAAAGGAAGGACTAGACTGGGTTGTAGCCTGGTCCAATCCTCATGCCCATATTCATTTATAAGCTTCTTTTTTCTTTTCGCTTTTGTTAGCGATGAATGATCATCAATTGAGTTTAAATTTTAAATTTGGATTGAAAAATTATAAAGAAAATCATCACTTTTGGTTATGCAATCAAATTAATAGAAAAATAATACTAGAAGTAATAAAGCATCATGAATAAATTTTTGGCAATCGTATCCATAATAAAAGGGTAATTAGCACATAAATTTTCTATCTTTTATTACTATTGTAGAAAACGTCTATACATTTCATTTTTTACATTTTCACCCTTAATTACACATTTAATTGTGCACAAGGTCATTTTCCTCCATTTTCATCTAACTTCTCCATTAAGTGGAGGGGATTTTCATTAGAGTAATGTTATTCATCCCCAGTGGGGATGAAAACACAGTTTAGGTGACTTTAAATGATAGGTTAAATGAAAGGTGAAATGAAATGACTTATTTAATTTCATCTATCATTTAATGCCACATTAACACCACGTAGACTGTGTTTTCATCCCCAGTGGGGATGAATAGCATTACTCTTTTCATTATAACATTTTTTTCTCTTTCTTCCCATCTGAACCCATTTTCTCCTCTGAAAAATAACCTTTAGTTTCTTATGTTCCTTGGCAGCTTGAGGAAACAGCCACACCAAGCTCACTTTGAAATGGTCTCCTTCCTACCTCATTTCCTTTTCTGATTTTTTGTTGGGTCTTGTTTATTTTTGGAAGAAATAAGGAAGAAGTTGGAGCTATTTTGTTGACTTGACTTAGACAGCTACGGAGTTTTCGTTTGCTGAAAAATTACACATAAGACGTCACAAGTTGCTGGAAAAGTGGTGCCAAAATGGAGACAAGTTGATGGAGAGACCTTGATGGCAATAGACGAAACATGTGGTGGAGGCCATAGTGATAATTCCAGGACTTGTCTGACCTTCTGAAGAAAGAAAAAAAAACTATGTAGGTTGTGGGACTATATGGCCCTCAAAATTGAACTGAACTGCTGAAAAACTCTGAGGAAGATCGAACAGGAGGATAATTGAATCAGCTTGATCCAATAATAAATAGGATTTTATTTACTTTTAAACTCTCAACCTGACCCCGCTCCTTCCATCAAAATCTCACTCCTCCCCTTCTCTCTCTACAAACATACACAATTCAAAAATTCTAAGAACTTCCGCCATTTTATGTACTAGAATTTTTTTGTTCATTTTCCAAAAAATCATAAGTAGAGATTGTTATTTATGCATCGCATGTTATAATATTTAAAATTCTATAATAATTCTTTTCTACCAATGATTTTCTTGGCTTCTGTGATTTTTTCTAATTTTTTCTTTTTTGAAATTTTGGTTTATATGACCAAGCTACAAAAGCTGTCATACTCACATTTCTGGTTATGTTGGGTCCTATTTATTGTTAAAGGAATAAAGAAGAAAACCACTTCAAAGTTTTAAGACGAAAATACCCTTAACTTAGTGGAGAAGTTTGATGAACATGGAGGAAAATGACCTTGTACGTAAACAAATGTATAATTAAATGTGAAAATGTCAAAAAATAGAAAGTAATAACGTTTTGCACAATAGTAATAAAAGACATGGACGTTATGTGCTAATTACCCTAAAAAATGAAAGTCACAAATCTGTAAATTTTAACCATTTTCAATAAATTTTATTATATTGTTTATGGGTGATTTTATATTTACAATATTGCAACTTGCTCAATTAATTATATTTTTATTTCATACTAGACATTTTAAAGGCCTTCATTTTATAATTTTTTTTATAATATGTAAATTAATGCTCTCAATTTTACTTAATTAATAAGTATAGCATTGTCACCACGTAGTAATTTTTCATTTATTTGCTAATGACTAATGATTGTAGTTGTTAACCTCGAAAAATGGTTCCTACACGTGGCCAACGGAACGAGACTCTACGTATGTTTCTCCCTGCGCATAGTAGCATGTCGTTAGTCACTCGTGACCTTTTTCGGTAGGGTGGAAGCGACCGCGAGCACTCAAACGGTCAAGTCAGTATTTCAATCAACCGAAAAGTGGTGCCCGACGGTGAAGTGGTCGTCGGGACGTGGTTGAGATGTGTAAATATAGTGAAAGGCTTTTTTTAGAGGTAAAAGATTAGAATGCAAAGATTCGAACGGGAATCCCTCATTTCTTACCAGTGTGGGATGTTTATACTAGAGAAAGGAAGAGGAGAACCGTTGGATGGGAGGACGCGTGGCTTCAGATCCCGGATGGGTCATCATTTCATATGCGTCAATCTGTCAATCCATAGTTGGTGGACATTAAATGATTTCTGACATAGCAACACAAGTTGACCGTTTGTAACCTGCCATATGTCCCATCAATCAGTTCAAGGACTTTGACTCTAGAGAGATCTCCTCATAAGAGATCCTGGCAGGCTAGGAGAGGCGAATGTGGGACATAACGGAGTGCGGGCATTTGCATCTGTCATGTATGGCAGATGAGTTCGGCTCGTCTACAAGGGAGTCGGTAGCGTTTCGATTCAGGACATCAAATTCAGTTCGTCCGCCACATGGCAGCGCAGAATTAAGTGGCGCAACACGTGGCGAATAACCTGGATAGATTAGGTGGAGGGCACCTGAATGCCCATAACAGTAGTTTATATTTAAATAAAATTATAGAATTATTGCCTTGTCAGTTTTTTTATATAAAAAATTTACTACATTGATTTTTTTTTAAATTTCAATTTTCCTTAACAAAAATACTGGATTTGCCCCTGGACATAACATGTGCCTCGTTGAACACTTGCTTGAGAAGAACCCCAAAAGTATGCCTCGAGTGCTAAATGTTTAAAAAATATTATTAAAAATAGGTAACTTGTTGGAGTCATGTTATACAGTATTTTAGGAGTGTTGATATCGAACATGATGATGCGCATCATAGTTGATATCCCTTTACATAGAAATGATCTCCTGCTCATGGTGGGTAGGATAAAACATTGTCACGTCAAAGATCAAATCTATAATTTTTTACAATTCAACGTTGAATTGTCAAAAATTGTAGGTTTGATAGACAAGATAACTCTTACCCACCATAAATAGGAGATTATATTTGTGTAAATGGATATTTTTACTAGTAAAGTGAAAAAGATAACTCTTACCAACAGGAGATCATTTCTTTTTAAAGGGATACTTTTACTAGTAAAGTTAAGATAATTTTTCTTGTAGGTAAAATAAAAGCTATCCACAATGGAAGTGCTAAACACATCGCCACATCGAAGGTACACCTATTTCACCAAATTGTACAATAGCAATTTCTATTTCTTGCATAAATTTTTGGTACCTTTCTTTTTCCCTCGTTCTAGAAACAAAATGCCATTCACATTTCACACCCCCTATTGAGTTAAATGTTCTTTAATCATTGAACTTATATTTTTGTCATATTTTATTCATTAAATTTTAATATGCTTTTGAGTGGTCATTAAACTTTACTTACCAAATTCAAGTGCTCATAAATTAAAAAATATAATATAATATAAAATACTATACACTAAGAGGGCATCATTCTCTCCTTTTGAATTGTTTTGTGACAACTTTAAAAATTATATTTTGTTAATCTTGATTAATATTATTGACTTTAAATTGAAAATTTCATTGTTTATTTGAGATATAATTTTTTATTTTCTTGATTTTGGTTTACGATCTCAATGTTTCTTTATTTCATTTTCTCAACGTAAAAAAAAATTATGATCTAAATTAAGATTTATGTCAATTTGAAATTAACATTATTCTTTTCACTTGAACATAATTTTGATGACTAGAGAAATATATTTTCTTGACCAATATCAATACTTTCGTATTAAATTGATAGTCTCAATTAGTCAATATTTATTTTATTTTATTTTCTTGATTTAGATCGAATCACATAGAAAATCTTTACTAGAAAATTTTATGAAGTTTAGTGACCACTCGAAAGTATTTTAAACTTCAATGAGTAAAATGTGATTTAAGGTATAAGTTCGATGATTAATGAATCATGGTGAGTGAGTGAGTGAGTGAGTGAGTGAGTGAGTGCAATATGTTAAAGTTCAGTGATGACTCGAAAGTATTTTGAAGTTCAATAATTTATGAAATATAGTGAGTGGGTGATGAAATATAATGTTTTAAAGCTCAATGAACACTTGAAAATATTTTAAAATTTCAATAAATAAAGTTTGACATAAATTTAATTAAGGGTTTTGTTATATATCAACTTTACATTTCGATGTACAACTCTCTCACAATAGGGGGGTTCACGAATTTTTTATGGGATGCGGGCGCCCTCTTCACAAATGGGGATGTCAACCCCGATGTACAAATAACAAAATTCTTAAATTAAACTTCAACCCATGAAACATTTATAACACCCCTTTCTTCACTTTAAACCAATCAACCAAAATAAGGTTGTCCGAATGTTTGTACAGAATTTCGAACGGGCCATTTCATCACGCAATCATTACAGGCACCCTTATCAAAGACACCCGTTTCTAGATTTCATCGAAAACGCGTGACATTTTGACTTGAACAAAACCATAGCAGGAAAGCAACAAATCTAGTACCACCGCCTGTTTATTACTAAAAAGCAACTCAAATTGTATTGCCCCTTCCTCCGAGACTTTGATCAATCTGAAACGAATGTGAGAGAAGCCCATGTGTGAATTGCATTTTTATTGGGTAAACAGCTTGCATTTTTTTTTTTTTTTTTTTGGGTCTGTGTTTTGAGTGTTCAATTTGTTCACTTCTATTTTATTGTATAAAGGGCTTGCAGTGCAAAACCCTGGAAAGAAATTCAAGTAAATTCAGCATATAGAGTCATTAGGAATCGGAATATGATATAGTTCTTGCAAATATATACTACTAGAGATAGATTGATTATTGAGTTGAACTGTTTAGATTAGAATAATTGAAGGTTGGTGTTTATTTAGACAAGATGGTTGAAACTAGTGAGGGGGTTGCCAATAAAACTGCGAATTCAAATGGAATGGTTCAAAGCGAAAATGGTCCTTTAGAGGAGAAGATTGATGAGATTCGACGATTATTTGGGAAAGCAGAAGGCGATCCATCGAGGATTGTTGGTGTAGGAGCAGGGGCATGGGGTAGTGTGTTTGCAGCAATGCTGCATGATGCATATGGGAGTTTTCGCAACAAGGTTCAGATTAGGATATGGAGGAGAGCAGGGAGGTCTGTTGATAGAGCCACGGCTGAGCATCTATTCGAGGTGATCAATTCAAGGGAAGATGTGCTGAGGAGGCTCATAAGGCGATGTGCGTATTTGAAGTACGTGTAGGGGAGACTAGGTGATCGAATGATGTATGCAGATGAGATTTTGAAAGATGGGTGTTATATCCATAACTAACGGGGCATGCTCAGATAGAGGGGGTCCTATATATATCGACTATTCAACTGATTGGGCTATTTAATCAAACAATTACGGGACATGCTTAGATAGAGGGGGTCCTATATATATCGACTATTCAATTGATTGAGCTATTTAATTAAACAATTGCTTCTTAGACTCGGCCCATTAACCACTGGCCCATTAACATTTTTCTGTATATATGTAAGTTTCATCCACAAAAAGGCATGTTCTCTAATCCTATCCAGATTCCATTCCCTCTGTTGGAAGATAGAAGAGATTTTGTTGGCGCATTTTTTGAAGTAAACAGATTGTCGCCGTCCGTGAGAAATGGTACATTAACCATTTTATTACCACATCCCAAAGGCCACCGAAAAATATGGTTTTCCGGGTAGTTTTCTACTGGAAATTGGCAAAGACAGCAACCAAGAAATGAGAGGAAAATGCTACTGAAAAGGAAAAAAAAATGGAAAAGAAGCAAAAAAGCAAATGTTTGGAGCAAACAGGAAAAGATAATTTTTTCGGGTAGTTTCTTCAACCGAAGAGAGAGGTCGATCACAAGACAGAACACGAAGAGGATGAACTTCTGGTCTTGGTTCTGAGAAAAAATAAAACGAGGAAGTCATTGCTATTCTAATGGAGAAACACAGCAAATGATCCCAGCTAGATGCACAACAAATGAGCCACACAAAAATCTGTTTTTAGGCAATAGTAAATGGATCTACAAAAAGGAATTTCCAGGAAGGAGATCGGCTATGAAAATGATCAACTGAAGCTGAAAATATTCTGATTATTTTCAACATGACGACCCATTTGACAGAAAACTTCTGAAGCTCAACACGATGATCTATTTGTAAAAGATTTGGCTGTAAAATCCACAGTGGACGAGAAGGCTTTGGCTGAGGTATAAGCTTCTTGGAGCTACCACCGAAAGCCATCCTACTCGTAGCCTTCGACGACGGTCATCGAAGTAGCAATGATAATCGCCGACCCAATGATAACTAGTCACAGGTAACCCTTCAACGACGGAATCATAGGAGACTCGAAACGAGAGGGAACTTTCTTGTGGTGGCTTGGAAAAATTGAACATTTTATTTGAATCCGGAAGAGGAGAATGAGTTATTATAATGTTTAACATGGAAGCCTCTGCCAATAGTCATTAAGGCAAACTCAGGAAATTATGGTTGCCGCCAGCAAATCGGCACTTTGCAACGCTACAGTGATCGCCGGTCCATTGCCTAGCTTCGGTCTAGCTTCTCTCTATATTAAATTTGACAGTGACAAGATGCTGATGGTGGAGTACTCAAACAAGGAAATCAGGTAGCTCAGCTTTCTTGCAGGCAATTGAAGTAGCCTTTTTGCAGGTTGTGTCCTTTTTGGCTAGCTCTTTCTGCACTTCAACTATTTTAAAGACTTATTGCTACATGGGACTACTTTCACCTATTTATTTGGGCCGACGAGTTCTTCAACAACCTGGGCCTATTTTACAAACTCAACAATGATGGGTCTGAATTTTTTAAAAAAAAAATTTCCTTCGGGCTCTCATTTAAGGTTTGTTAAATTAGGCTCATATATTTATTTCCTCTTGGCCCGTGTTTCTTCTAATTATCTTAAAAATCATTTCAACCAATTAGATATATATAGTTAACCCACCCCACCTCCACCACCCCTACCGCTCCAGCGACTGTTTCGACGACTGCTCCAGCGATTATTCCGGCGACAACTCCGCCATATTTTTGTGACCTATACAAAACTTGTGACCTGTTAATATTGATCTGTGACCCGTTTATATTGATTTGTGACCTATAAAAAATGATTGTGACTTGTGAATTCAAACCTGTGACATCGATCTGTGACCTTAGCGACGAATTAATTAGTCATAGTTCTATACAATATGGTCATAACTATCAAATTAATTGATCATATTGATCCGTGACCCGTCTACATTGANTGACTTGTGAACTCAAACCTGTGACAATGATATGTGACCTTAACGACGAATTATTTAGCCACAATTAACTATCAAATTAATTGATCATACTGATCCGTGACCCGTTTATATTGATTTGTGACCTATACAAAATGACTGTGACTTATGAACTCAAACCCGTGACCAGTAAACTGTGACTTTAGCAACTCATTTATTCATTGCAAATTGATTACAATTTATCAAATTATTGGTCACAACTTATTTTATGGTCACAAATCAAGAATTTTATGGATGTTTGTCGGTCACGAATAGAAAATTTTATAATTCACAAAATAGTCATCGATCACAAAATAAAATTTTTTATTGGTCACAACTCGATTACACCTTAATAAATTGTGAATGACAATAACAATTTTTAGATCACGTATTATACATCAATGACGAATCATTGGTGACATTCTCAAATTAATTGGCCACACATTATTTTTGTCACAAACCACATTTTATAAGTCACAACGTATTAAAATAATAGATCGCGTATTATTTTTTGATCACAAGTCACAAATTTTACAAGTCACAGTGTATTTTAAGGTCACAATTAACTATTTTATTGGTCACAAAAACTGTACAGCACCACCTCATCTCCACCACCGTCTCACATACCCTAACCCTATGTCGTCGTCGCAACCACAACTGGCAACTCACCACAACCACTATCACTAACGTTGCCAACACAATCACAACTCACCATAAGCGTCACCGTCGCCACCAATCCCCACCTCCACCAACCGCAACCCCATATCGCCGGCACACTCGCCACCCACCAGCACATGGGGGTACTTTTCAATTTGCCCAAGTCAAAGGTGTCATTTCCACTTTGCCCAAAAAATTTTACCAT
>CAIGRT010103181.1:0-10467 GCA_903798405.1 Fraxinus platypoda | reverse complement strand
TGGGATGATGAATTGTAAAGTTCAGTGACCCCTTGTGTGCATGGCTGAAAGTTCAGTGACTAAATAGGCAATTCACTCTGAAGAGGAGGGTCACAAGTAGACTACTTAAATCCTAAGCTTGCCTTAATGTGACGACTCGATCCCTTAACGATCTAAATGCCACAAAATCATAAACTAAAACTAATTTAAAGAGTATTCAACACTATTATATAAATTATTAAAACACTTATCAAATTTTAAATAATGTAATGAGTTTAATAAATTAACTTAAATGAGAAATATTTAAAATCAAATGAAATAAAAATAGTTTGACAACGTAATAATTTTATTATTGAAACTTTTGCCACCAAAAGCCATCTCCATGCCGACCGCCTCGAATCATCAATTATCTAAAAGTAGAGACATAAAGGGTGAGAATAACTCTCAATAAGTGTGTGTGGATAATGAATTCATATATGTATTTCTACGGAAAATTTATAACTTGCATTGGGAGACATGAAAATTAGACCGAACTTAGGTGATGCTAAATTCTCGTGCGTAGCACTACTAAGCACCGGTTCATTCTGAATACAACATACGTAATATGGACCAAAACAAAAAAAAAACATAGTCGTAGAAATATTACATACATAAATATTAGCCACCATAAACATAAAATACAACTTACCTTTCGCTGGACAATTAAAAATAATAGAAGGGGCGATTGTTGGAGAGATATTCTTGAGCCGTGTATGAGGTTGAGTATTCGCGTATGATTGTGTAAGTGTATGACTATATTTAATATAATAAAAAACACAAGAGAAAGAGAAGGCGGAGACACAAAGTGAGAGTCAGATAGGGAAAGTGTGTAAATAGTTTATGAGGGGTAGTCTAGTATTTGGTTTGTCTCCTATTTATAGAGTAAATTCTTCGACCATGTGTAGAAAAGTGAAAGGAAATGGCTAGATATTAGACATGGTCAATGCATAAATGGTGTATTGTCATGAAAATGGTCAAATCAATACATTTAATCATGTGGTCAAATGAATTAACTTGGCTTAAAACTTGGTGTAAATAATGCATGTGGTAATCAATTACATTTATTTACGTGGTCAAATCAATTACATTGGCTTGAAATGTGGTGTAAGTAATGTATGTGATCAAATAAATCATTTTTAATCAAGACCAATTGGCAAATGTTTTACGTTTGATTTCATCTAACTTCCAAAATAACTCTCTACTTAGGTCCTCAAACTATTGGTCAATAACCAATAAGGTCATTAGACATTAATAATAGCGCACTTAAGTTCTAAATTTAAATATAACAAATAGTATCAAAAATTCGAGACTTTACAACCTACCTCCCTTAAAATAAATTTCATCCTCAAAATTTACCTTGGAATTCCTCGAAGAGTTAGGGATACTTGGCTCGCATTTCCACTTCTCGCTCCCAAGTAGCTTCTTCAACTGAGTGATTACGCCATCGCACTTTTACAAAAGGGATTACCTTGTTTCTAAGTGCTTGAAATTTCTGATTGATAATTCAACTGGTACTTCTTATAACCCATACCGCGTTGTAACTCAATTGATTGATGGTTCATTACATGGCTCAGATCAGGGACGTACTTCTTGAGCATGAACACATGAAATAAGTCATGTACTACTGAGAGTTCAGGGGGTAAGGCCAACTGATATGCTACACTTCCAACGTACCTCAAGATTTCAATGGGCTAATGAATCTTGGTCGCAACTTTCCCTTCTTACCGAAACGTAATACTCCCTTCATAGGTGTCACTTTAAGGAATACTTTGTCAACTTCAAGAAATTCCAAGTCGTTCATCCTCTTATCTACATAGCTTTTCTATCAATCTTAAGTCGTTTTAATACTGTTATGGATCTTCGGATAGCCTACACTGTTTGTTCAATAATCTCTAGACCCAAAATTTTACGCTCGCCAACCTCGCCCCAGTGAACTGGCGATCTACATTTCCTCATATACAATGCTTCATAGGGTGCCATGTCAATAGAGGTGTGATTAATGTTATTATAAACAAGCTCAATTAAAGGTAGATGCTTCCCCTAATGTCCACCAAAATCTAAAACACACAATCGAAGCATATCCTCTAACGTTGAATCGTCCGCTTAGATTGACCATCTGTTTGAGGGTAGAAAGTTGTACTAAAGTTCAATTTAGTTCCCATATCCCGATGTAAACTTTTCCAAAAGTTTGATGTGAATTTTGGATCTCTGTCCAATACAATTGAAGCTAGTACATTGTGCAACTTCACCACTTCCTTAACATATAACTGTGCAAATTGATCCATAGAAAAGGTCATACGAGCTGGTAAGAAATGAGCAGACTTGGTTAGTCGGTCAATGATAACCCAAATGGCATTATGACCTTTTACTGATTTCGACAAACCTCCAATAAAGTACATCGTCACATGTTCTAATTTCCATTCTGGAACATCTAATGGCTACAGCTACCCTGACGGTCATTGGTGTTCGGCCTTCACTTGCTGGCATATCAAACACCTTTCAACGTACTCGACTATATCCTTCTTCATTCCTCTCCACCAATATACCATTTTTCGGTCCTAGTACATCTTTGTACCTCTTGGATGTACTGAATATGTTGTAGAGTGAGCCTTCTCTAATATTTCTATCTCCAGTTTCTCGAAGTTTGGCACGCATAATCATCCATGATGACACAATACTTTATCATCAGATATGGTGAAATATTTTCATTTTCCCATTTCTATCTCAGCTTTAATAAATTCTAGGGACTGGTTACTTTTCTGATAACTTTTAATCCTGCTATGGAGTGTTGGTTGGATCGATAATGCGTTCATCCGAGCTATGGTACCAGGTTTAGTTGTGACAATCTCGAGACTTAATCTCTAGAACTCCTTCCATAAACGCTTATGTGCGGTCAACATCGCCACTTGACCCGTCATCTTCCTACTCAAGGCATCAACTACCACATTTGCTTTGCCTAGGTGATAGTTGATCTCACAGTCATAATCCTTCACCAGTTTAAGCCATCTTCTTTGTCTCATTTTTGAATCTTTTTTAGTAGAAATATATTTGATGCTTTTGTGGTCTGTATAAATGTCACATTTGTTCCAGTATAGGTAGTGTCTCCAATTTTTTAGGGCATGAAAATTGCAGCCAACTCCAAATTTTTAGTTGTTCGATGCGTAGGCAATCACCTTGCCTTGTTGCATCAAAACGCATCCCAAGCAATGCTTAAATGCATCACTATAGATTACAAATTCTTCTACCCCTTCTAGTAGGGTCAATACCGGTGCCTTAACCAATCTCTTCTTCAACTTTTCAAAGCTGTGTTCACAATTTTCGATCCAGTCAAATCTCGCACCCTTATGAGTTAATTGTGCCAATGGTCCAGATATCTTTGAAAACCCTTTGATGAACCTCCTGTAACATTCGGCTAAACCCAGAAAATGCAAATTTTCCCGTTGGCTTTGACCAATTCCTCCACTTTGCTTGGATTTACCACTATTCCTCGAATTGTAATGACATGCCATGGGAATACTACTCGTTCCAATCAAAATTCACATTTTTTAAATTTTGCGTACAGTTTCTCGTTCTTCAGCATTTCCAACATAATTCTCAAGTATTCCTCATTCTCTTCTTTGCTCCTTGATAGATTAGGATGTCATCAATATATACGATGACAAATCGATCGTGGAGATCATGGAAGACATAGTTCATCAAGTCCACGAATACTCTGGGAGCATTTTGTAATAGCCATATCGAGTCCTAAAAGCTGTCTTTGAGCTATCACTTGTCTTGATCCTTAGTTGATGTTATCTAGATCGTAGATCGATCTTGGAAAATACCACTGTACCTCAAAGTTGGTCAAACAAGTCTTCAATTTTGGGAAGAGGATACTTGTTCTTAATAGTAATCTTGTTCAGTTTTTGATAGTCGATGCACATTTTCATAGACCTATCCTTCTTTTTAACAAAAAAGCATCGGCGCTCCCCATGGTAATACACTGGGTCGGATGAATCTCTTCTCTAACAGTTCTTCTATTTGTGCCTTTAATTCTTGTAGCTCTTTCGGTGCCATTGTATAAGGGCCTTAGAAATAGTGCATCCTCAGGGGTAAGATCGATCGTAAACTCCAATTCTCGTTTTGATGGCATGCCAGGTAAATCATCAAGAAAAAATTCTAGAAATTCTCATACCACTCTAACTCACCGAGTGTCAATTCCTTATCTCCTCCCTTGTCCATTGCCGACATAAAGTACCTCCTGATTGTAAGATCCAACATGCTTGTAATGTAGACACAACGCAGGGTAGAGGCCTATTCTTAGTCATTGATAATCGAAATTCTTCTCCTCTTGGTTTTTGGAAGACTACCTCCTTCTTCAAACAATGAATTGTCGCGTGATTCTTGGATAACCAGTCCATCCCAAGAATTACGTTGAAATCATGCATATCTAGTACATAAAGTTCCATCTCTAAAGACCTACCATCGATTTTTATCATTGCTGCCTTAACTATATTATCTATGTTTAGCACCTTTCCAGAGGGTATAGCCACGTCTAAAGGCAAACGTGCAGGTATAATATTCACATCTAGTCTTTGTACGAATTTAATGGATATAAAGAAGTAAGTGGCACCGAAATCGATTAAGACATAGGCATGTAAGTTGGATATTAAAACTTTACCTGCCAAAATATTACAATCATGATCCTCTTCTCGTTCAGTCAATGCAAAGATTCTTGTCTGTCCCTTGGGTACATATTTCTGCCTCTGTTGTGCGCTTCCCTATTTCTGATGGATCTTAAGGTAAAATCTAGCCATATGCCCTTGTTCTCCACCCTAGAAACATGTGTTCGTCCCTAGGAGAGAAGTCCACAAGTGGTGTTTCTTGCATTTGTTGCAAATCGGGTAACTCTTATTGTCACCTTGAATCGGGCCTCTTTTACTTTTCTTAGCATAATTCTGTTGTCCTTTGCATGTGTTATCTTCCCACTTGCACTTTTCTGCATGCCCATACTGTTGTTTATTCTCCCTACTAGAGCGGCCCTTGAAATCTGCCAGTGGTGCCTTTGTTAATACTTCATGGTAGGTTCCCAGTTCAAGTACTACCGCTGCATGTCTTAAGTCATCCTTTAAACACTGTTCAAAACACCCCACCTTTTTCTCCTCTGTATCCACAAAGTTGGGGGCATGATGGAATAACTTTCAAACTTTCGCTCGTATTCAATTAGAGACATTGAGCCCTGAGTCAATGTAATAAACTCAGCCTCCTTTTGATTTCGAACACTTGTAGGGTAGTACTTCCTCAAAAAGTTTTCCTAAAATTGGTTCCATGTCCATATATGTCCCCGATTTCTTGACCTTGAGGTTGAGTCCCACCAGTGCATAGCGCCCTTTTTTAGCATAAAGGTTGTGCATGTAACTTTTCTGCAGTCTGGACAGTCAATGAGATCGAAGATCTATTCTATCTCTGCCAACTAGTCTTCTGCTTCTAAGGGATCTAAACCACCCTCAAAGGTTGGGGGTGTTGTTTCCTAAATAGTTACACGACAACAACAATTGTGTTGCTTGTGTCTTCTATCGCTATCGATGTTTGTCTCTGTGGTGGTGGTGTCGGTTGTCGTGGTTGTTGTTGTGGCACTGTCGTATGGGTGAAGGCGCATATCATGGTGAGGAATTGCTGAGCAAACTGTAAATCAACCCCATTAGGTTTGGGTTGTTCGGGCTGTTGAGGTTGTTTAGCGTTGATGTTAGTTCTTCGACCTCAGGATGCCATAGCCTCAATGAACAATATTACGATAAGTAAAAACTAGTTGGAAAAAAATTGCATATTTATTATTATTATTATTATTATTATTATTATTATTATTAAAATTTGTAAAATCGGAATTTCTTGAAATAGGAGTTTATTTAAAAGGAGGATTTCTTGAAATAGGGGTTTAAAAAAAAAGGAATTCTATGAAATAGGAATCATTTGAATAGATGTTTCTAAAAATGAAATTTTCTTAAAAGTTTCTAAAAATAGATTTTTTTTTTTTTTTTTTTTTTTTGTGTGTTTTTTTTTTTTAATTTGTTTTTGTTTTTTTTTTTTCTTTTTTTTTTTTTTTTTTTTTTTTTTTTTTTTAAAGGTGAGATTTTTTTTTTAAAGTGGATTTGGAATATTGTTTTTCGTCTTATTGATTTGAATAACGCGTAACTAAAAGGCTTTCAGGAGAGGAAGGGGTCACAAGAGGACCACTTAAATCTCAAACTCTCTTTAGACAGTTTAGGTCTTTTGACAAAACCTTTCAATTTTGCGAATATTCAAATCAAGATAACTTAAACAATACTTGGAAACTAGAAATGCCTGAAATATGATTTTATTTATTTATTTATTATTATTATTATTATTATTATTATTATTGTTGTTGTTGTTGTTGTTGTTGTTGTTTTTTGGTAATTCATAATTGATATGTCCTAACTTAAAAGCTATCTAAACTCTTTCGCTACAATTCTCGACATTTGAATTAAGCAATACTTTAAATATAATGTATATCACATACTTATATGCAACATATTATAATTAAATAGGAACATGACATGTCTTAATATTTCATGTTGCTACATGTAAACAAATAATCCGTGATAATTATAAATTTCATAACAAGTCGTACTTATCCATGCCTCATAAATTGTATTGTTTACCTAACTAACATAATCACACGTAAAATTTAAGATATAACAATGAAACATATGAGATGCCTGATTCAAGGAGTTACGACTTTGAGTATGGCATCGTGGGAAATTAAAAGAAATCTTTTAAATCCTATTATAACTTGTTAGAAACTAGTCATTAATAAATTATAAAATAATGTTTTAATGAAAATCATCAATTTGAATGCGTTATATTAAAGGATTACTTATAATTTTTTTTTTTTTTGGGGTATACAAGAACGTAGGCCCCCTTTGATACCAACTGTGACGACTCAAACCCTTAACGATCTGAGTGCCATTAAATCATAAACTAAAAATGATTTAAAGATTATTCAACACAATTATATAAATTATTAAAGCACTTATCGAAATTCAAATAATGTAATGAGTTTAATAAATTAATTTGAAATGAGAAATATTTAAAATAAAATGAAATAACAATAGTTTGACAACGTAATAATTTTATTATTGAAAATTTTGCCACCAAAAGTCATCTCCATGCTGACCGCCTCAAATCATTAATTATCTAAAAGTAGAGACATAAAGGGTGAGAATAATTCTCAATAAGTGTGTGTGGATAATGAATTCATATATGTATTTCTACGAAAAATTTATCACTTGCATAGAGAGACGAAAATTAGATCGAACTTAGGTGGTGCTAAATTCTCATGCGTAGCACTACTAAGCTCTGATCCATTCTGAATAGAACATACATAATATGAACCAAAACATAAAACATAGTCGTAGAAATATTACATACATAAATATTAGCCACTATAAACATAAAACACAACTTACCTTTCGCTGGACAATTAAAAATAATAGAAGTGGTGATTGTTGGAGAAATATTCTTGAGTCGTGTATGGGGTTGAGTATTCACGTATGATTGTGCAAGTGTACGACTATATTTAATATAAAAAAGACGAGAAAGAGAAGGCGGAGAGACGAAGTGATAAGAGTCAGATAAGGAAAGTGTGTAAATAGTTTTATTAGGGGTAGTCTATTATTTGGTTTGTCTCCTATTTATAGTGTAAATTCTTCGACCTTGTGTAGAAAAATAAAAGGAAATGGCTGGATATTAGACATGGTCAATACATTTAATTATGTGGTCAAATCAATTGTCTTGACTTAAAACTTGGTATAAATAATGCATGTGGTTAAATCAATTACTTTTATTTGTGGTCAAATTAATACATTGACTTGAAATGTGGTCAATAAATAATGTATTTGGTCAATAAATCATCTTTAATGAAGACCAATTGACATATGTTTTACACTTGATTTCATCTAACTTCCAAAATAACTCTCGACTTAGGTCTTCAAACTATTGGTCAATAACCATTAAGGTCATTAGACATTAATAATAGCACACTTTAAGTCCTCAATTTAAATATAACAACTAGTAGTAAAAATTCAGGAAGTTACACTTAGACAGTTTACGATTTTTTGACAAAGCCTTTCAGTTTTGCAAATATGCAAACCAATAAAACTTGAAAAATAAGTGGGAATAAAAGTATTTAGAGGTGTAACTTTCCTAATTAGACTCTACTATCTAATCTAGAGATTTCCTAAGGTCAATTTGTTCTCATAAGTCCATATATTTCATAATGTAGTCACCAATCTAAAATCACATAATATCATAAAATTATCATTCTCATAACTTACAATATTTATAATGATTTTTTCATAATGAACATAATTCATTGACTCATAATTTATATCCATAGTTTGCTACGTCACTATAATTATGAATTTCATGATTGCTATTTTGCATAATAAGCTGATTAGCATGAAAAATAACACATATAAAGTGAAAATTATACGTAGATAAACATCTTTTATAATTAAGCATAGTTCTAACATAATCTCATGCATATTAATACTTATTTACGTAACATTAAATAATTATGAATTGTCATATTTTCTACTTAATTCGAGGAAATCATAGCTTGGAACTTGACATCGCATAATGGTGGTGTAATAAACTTTAAATCTAATTTATTCTCTAAAAGAATATTTTAACGTAATCATAAACTCAACCTTTAAAATTTAACTTGGACAATAACTCATAAAAATTCCATTTTTTATAAAGTATCTACAGAAATGTAGACCCGCTATGTTACCATTTGCAACGATCCAGAACTTACCATTTGAGTCGTTAAATAAGTATCATAAAAATAAAACTTTCATGAAAAATAATTATTCCCAAAGTTATAATAATTAAAAATACAACAATTTCTTAATAGTAAGATTTCTTATTAAAAATTCATAAATGGCCTCCTCTTTATTATACCACCAGTGGGCAATTCCAAACTTCAATGCCCCGTTCATCAATTACCTAAAAGAGGGAAAATAATAAATAATAAGATAAAATCTCAATAAGTGACTCACATAAATCGTAATTCATATTTAAAATTTAAGGATTCTTAACGTACATAATGAAACACGATGATCAGAAACCAAACTTAAGTGGCCTAATCCCCATACATAAAATCATAACATATATAGGGAGACACGAGAATTAAAAATCGTACTTCATTGTTATAATTCTCGTGCGCAACGTTATAGAACTCCGATCATTTGAACTCACATATAAGACCCATATCATATTCATAACCTAGGATTCCGTATTTTAAAATATGAAAAACGATTCAACATACAACGTATAACTACACTTGTAAATTTGAAGAGGATTTCATAAGATACGTACAAAAGAACTTGATTTCAAACAATTGTTTATGAACTCTGTGTGTGGTGCCGAGCAAACATAGTTATACACACACAAATATACATAATTATGATAATCATATAATTTAAATCAATCAACCATAACTACATATAATTATACATACATAGACGCACATAATTATAGTACTATAATGTAACTCCATCGATCATAATTATATATAATTATACATATATAGAAGCACGTAATTGTAGTAATCATACAATTAAATCAAACAACCATAATTATAGATAATTATATATATTATATACTAACACAGATATTGTAGTTTACTTAGTAAGGAATCTTCCTAAATTATGCCCTTGTTTGACACCAATTTTGTTTTAAAAATATTTTTTGAAATAGTAGTTGATGGAAGATTGTGTAGTTAAAAAATAAGGAGAATGTTTGGGTTTATGTATAATATTATTTTATTAATAGAATGTGTGGTTGAAATGAAGAAAGAAATAGAATGAGAAAAAAAAAATGGACGTCAGACAAGGGCTATATTTCACATATAAAGAATTTTACTTAATTTTTACAATCAATCATAATCATATATAATTATAAACATAAATAGATGCACGTATAGTAACCCTACAATTTAAATCAATCACTCATAATTATATACATATATACATACACGTGATTATAGTAATCACACAATTTAAATCCATCTATCATAATTGTATATAATTATATACATATATAGACGTACGTAATTATAATAATCATATAATTTAAATATATCAATCATAATTATATATAATTATACATATGTAGACCCAGGTAATTGTAGTAATACTTCAATTAAACTCTATCTGTTATGAAAAGAAAGAAAAGAGAAGAGAATGATAGAACTCAATAGACTTGTCTGTATTATAATGAGAACCAAAGCCCTATATTTATAGGGAAGGAATAGGGATACATATGGTAATAATATCTAGGGCTGCAGGGGTACAAGTGTCATTCACACCAAACCCTAATTTACTTTCCTTTTACAACACTCCCCCTTGAATGACACATTACAAAATATCTGCCTCGTTAAAACCTTGT
>CAIGRT010103156.1:0-10068 GCA_903798405.1 Fraxinus platypoda | reverse complement strand
AGGGCATTGTTGAATCTATCAGTGATAAAGCCAAAAAGTCTCCCACACAGAAGCAAATGAGAGAATGAAAAAAGACTAGAAATAATCCTTGCAATAATTTGATTATGAGCTGTTAACTGTAATGGACTAATTTGGATTTGTAAATACGAGAATTCTTCATTTTTTTCTCCATGTACATCCAGGAAAGTTTGTTAGTTTATTTTTTCGAGTTCCGGGCAAAGAATTAAATAAAGGTTAAATTTTTGCATTTTAATATCTAGCAATTTCGAGTTATTAGGACTATATATTTATAATGGGTAGTATTTGAAATGAAGAAGGATTGAAAAACCAAGTGTTTGAAGCGATAAAAAAAAATAAAATTCTGGACATTGACCTATTGCTTGAGCGCCAAATGGGCAGTCAAAACGAGCACAATCTAAGCAATCGTCAGTATTTGTATCATAACTTTCTCTTCCAATGTCCAATTAAAGTGATTCAAAATGCGTTGGAAGCTAACTCACATGCTACAATTCCTCTAGAAATAGTATTCTCCAAATTCAAATGTTTTCTACGTGAAAAATGCGTTGTAAATTGCGACTGAGAATTTGTAGCATAACTTGTGCGGCTCTTTGACACTCTTTAGACTTTTAATTGCATTCATTTGATTATATGTGATCTTATTGGACATCTTTGGCATCTTGGACTCATTCAAGACCTATACTACCAATCACAACTCTTTTTCTATAATTAGGATTCAATGACTCATATTTTGACTTCGATTACAACTTGATAAATTCCCAATACAATTCAATTAGGACATGATTTTGACTAAGAAAATTGTCAGTTACAAATTTAGAAATTGTTAATTACAAAATAGACCTTAAAATCTATCCCTTTGATATTCCGTGACGAAATCATATTTTTTTCAAAGTCAAAAAGCCCAAAACAACCCAAAAAAACCTTTCCAAAATTTCCTTCAATACTTGGTCAACTTGTTTCCTGTAACATATGAAAATCATAATATTACGTGAAAAGCAAGAGGAAATTAACTAGCAAAACCAAAACCAAAACCAAAAACATATAACTAAGTTAAATAAAATAACATAATAAAACATGTGTAACACCGAAACACGCACTATCTTGTGAATTATAAATTTAGAAATAAATCATAGAATTTTATATCAATATAGACAAAATACAACAATATATCCATAATCAAATTCTAGCAAATATATCAAATGACTCTCAAATTTTTAAAATTTATTCTCATAACTCATACTCAACTCGTTGAAATAAATACACATATCTTCCCTTTAACTCGTATACTCAACTACCTAAAATTAATAGACACCTTGCCTTCTAGACCACCTTCCAACTCCATGTAAGTCAAATTTCATGTATGAAAACAGTAAATCCAATCATATTTCTTCTATCTAATTTGTTTATCTAATTATACCAATGTTTCTGCTAAAATTTCTTCATGCTGTAAAAGCTGGATTCTGGGTATGGTGGTACCATTTTTCACACACAAATTGGGTCCACTGTGTGTACTTAAAAGTAAAACTTCGCAAAGATTCTTTCTCCATTATGAACTTCTTTCTCAGTACATGTTTTGTACCATATTTTAAAGAAATTTACCTTAATTAATTAATCGTTTTAACTTTTTCGCGAAACTTGGAATGTACAGATAGAATTGAAAATGCTGTGGAACAAGTAGAACAAATGGTGGAAGTGGTGGAGAAAGTGGCTGAAGAAGTTGATAAAATCACAGATAATATAATGGATGATCTTCCTGAAGGACAACTTAAAAATATGGTAAATTATATGGCTGAAAAAACAGCTAAGAATGCTGATTCAATCGGAGATCTAATCGACAAGGTATACCTAATTTGTTTCTTAATTAATAAAGCAATTAATTTTGTCTTAATTATATAGTACATTTTTGTCCTAATTTTGATTTAATGATTTTAACGAATACCAAGTTGCCCACGTGACTTCATAGGAAAAAGATAGTTGCCATTGTACAATATTATTAAAATTTCAAGCTGAACATGCTACTTGCAGTAAACTTTGAAAGTAGTACAAATTTAAGCCTTATTTTCAACTCTTAATTTGTCATTAATGTTGAGTCATTAAAATTAAATTTTTTTTTTCTGTATGCTTGTTTGGTGAGATTTTTTGAAGTGAAAAATATTTTTTATAGCATTTCATTAAAAAGTAGAAAAAAATTATAAATCCCATAAATTTTGAGAAAAAATGATTGTCAAAAAAATCTCTCCCAACAATCTCTAAGTCACTTCCGTCAACCCTTTAGTTTGATACACTTAAATATTGATGTCATGCTTGATGATTGTGTCAACGTTTGCTTTATTTTTCTTATGTTGTCATCCGTGTTGTTGTTGTCGTCGTCATTGTTATTTTTTTGCTTTTCAAGCTAATAGAATCAGAGACGGAATGACTTTAGATTCAAACAAAACCAAAAATTATTGTAATAAATATGAAGTTGAGCGACCTTTACAATATATCACCCCTTCCAAATTATTCAATTGCACTTCGTTTTTTTACCTTAGGAATATGTAGTCCATTTTCTTTTTCTGTTTCTTCTTTAGAGTTCTATTTTTTTTTCACAGTTTATGGCCCTCTATGGTTTAACTTGTAAGAACCATTTAATGACTAGTACAAGTTCAATTTGCAGGTTCAAGAAGCAGAGGATAAAGTGGAGTCCTTTGTTGAATCTTTTGATGATGAAGCAAAAATGTCTTCTACAGAAGCAAATTAGAGAATGAAATAAGAAGATTAGAATTAACTTATGCCATAATTTGTAAATTCAAGTATTCCTTAATTATTTTTTCTCCAAATATCCAGGAGTGGTTGCTAGAATTTCCTGATTTTATCAAGCCCCGAAAGAAATACAAAGGTTGTCTTTTGCATTTTCTTTTTGTTGAATGGTGATGCTGTAATAGAAAGTATGTGGTTGAGGTTTGTCAAATGAAATTGGCTTTGTGAATGATTCTGTTAAGATTTACACTGATAATTAAAGTGTCATTCATTTGAGTAAAAATCATGTTTATCATGATAGAACTAAACACATAGACATTAAGTATCATTTTGTGAGAATTATGGCAGAAAAATGTTTGATCAGTTTAGTTAAAATTCTTACAGAATTTAATCATTTAGATTTGGGGACTAAGGTATTACCTTTAAATAAATTTAGAAATTGCTTGAAAATTCTGAATATCCCCAATGTTGCGATAATTAGAACTTCAAATATCATTCATGGTCATAAGTAATAACGAGATACGGATATTGTTATTCTCGTTATTACGGATAGATCACATGTGACATTTCTTACTTGTGAAGTAAATAACTAATCTCATAAGCAAATTGTAATGACACTTAAAATGAACACGCGAATATTTGGTCAATGTATGCTAACCGGAAAAGATTTTCGACTTATATTGACTTAAGAAGAGGATGAAAGATATGATTAATAATCGAGACGACACATATGCATATCTCGTAATTGATCGGATTATGTTGACGAAAGAATTATAGTTTCAAGATAAACGAATAAATTTGATTTTATCATACCACGTGACATTTTTTTCAAGATAAACGAACAAGTTTGCTCTAACACATTGTTAGATGTCAATCGGGGACGACGGATGTGAATTGGTGATAAATTAAAATTGATATTTAATTTATCGATTTCGATTATATCAAAATAATAATTCACGTAGTTAGGTATCGTAATCGAATACTTAATGGATCACACATAAAAGAAGAATTAGAAAAATGAGTTTCACCAATTAATTAATTAACAATTGTTGAACATTTAATTAATTAGGTTTCTTGTTAATATATGGACCAAATTTAATTAATTCAATTAATTAAATATTACATCGGATTAATTAAGTTTAAGAGACGTGTTAAACCCACTTGAACTTTTATTAATGGACTGCTAGAGTTTGAAAAAGTCATAACACAACATAACTATAGTGTTGCTAGGACAAGAAAAAAAACCTTAGTCCTCTCAAACTTGTTCATATGTGGATTTTTATTGGAGGCTGAACAATTGAACATGAGTTGTGAATTGCAGATCAGAATTCTTCTTCAAGGGATTCATCAAAAGTATAATTTTCTATCACATTTTCTATCTAAATACAAAGCAGATACTTGGTGGGAATTGAAATATATTTTATTTTATGCTGTACATGATAAGTAAATTCTCAACATAAGGATAGCAAAGCCATCACAACCTGTATATATGCTCATTTGACCCACATTGCACGGCCAAATAACTTTGCACTCCAATCTTAAAATTTAGCATAGCTTAGCATGGAGAGTTGCATATTAATCAAGTCAATCAAAATAATTCTCGCTTGTCACGAGATATGAAAACTTATTTGGGTTTTTCTAAACGGAGAGGGCCTACGTGGCCCTATCCTGTAGCAGGGCTCAACTTATTTATACGTGGCCCTATCCTGTAGTAGGGATTAAAATCTAAATTATAATCCAAGTTAACAACAATTGATTTTAACAACATATTTTATAGGAAACATAACTTTTTAACTACATATTTCACTAATTTTTATTAAAATTTACTAAAAATCTGATTTTAATCTCTATCAAACAAAGGCTTAACATGTCTGCTTCTTCCGTTTATTTTAAAGTACGATGATAATAATCACATTATCTATCTTATATACAATCTTATTCAATTAAAATATTGATTCACTTACTGTGTATATATTTTTCTTTCGATCTCACTTCACGTTGTAATCACCAATTAATTATTTTCTCTGCGAAGATTCTAAATTGTACAACGTTTTCCATGGAAAATACAAGGTCAAATCCTGTGCATGCTGTTAGGTAAAAGTTGATAAAGCATGATTATAGTGTTTCAATTATTAAAAATAACATGCGTATAGGCGAAGGCATCAAGAAATTATTAAAATCAACACAAAAAATAAAGTATCATTGGCACTATCGAAACTTCCTTGAAATTCAAACCATGGCTAGAAGTCAAGACACAAGAATAATGTCAAAAGTTTTTTATACTGTATATTAAAAATATGATTATAACATTGATGAAACGTGACAAGATATATAGAAGAAATACGCGTGATTAAATTTATCATTGTTATATCTATAATATAAATTAAATAAGTAATTTTTTTTAATTATAATCAACAAGTGGACCGGGTTGGCATATTTGACTGTTTCTAATTCAATGGCATGTTTGACTATAAAGTTTTCACTCTTTTTCCAGGAAGATGACTATTTATTTCCTATATATACAGCCTTGTTGAGTACAGAATTAACATTAGCAACTACAAATTTTAGGGTTTCATTACAAAATATATTCTTTATTTATTAGATTTATCAATTAACCTGCAGAAAGTCATGTCAATGGCAAGCTTTATTGTTGGATCCAGTTCAAGTGGCCTCCATATTAGGCCTTATTCTAAGGTTCAGACTCTGTCTTGGAATCCCATTTCTAAGTTGGGTTTCTCAAAACAGAAGGATCCAAGCTGTTTTTGGAGCAACAGTTTAGTGCAATGCAATAACAAAAACACAAGGTAAGCATTTTCAGATTTCGGATAACCTTGTTCCGTTTATGTTCAATTAGATCATGTGGGCTCCTTTGAGACTGTATTTGGCACACAGTATTGGATTTGTGTGCACGGAATCTCCTTAAGGACGCGCAATACTGGACTGGATCGAGTAGGCGAGATTTTAACTTCTTTTTCTTTCTCAATCGTATCTAATGATACTGTTTTGTTTCGTTTCAGGAACTTCGTTGTTTATGCTAGCAGTGTACCAGGAGTTCCCTCCCCTTCTGGACCACCTTCAAACTCCATGTAAGTTAAATTTCATGTATGAAAACAGTAAATCCATTTATATTTTTCTTCGATCTAATTAGATGGTCTAATTAATTTCTCCATTCAGTAGGAGCTGGATTCTGGGATTGGTGGTATCATTAGTTCTACCCTTTTTCAGTCACAAATTGGGTCCATTGTGGGTACTTAAAAGTAAGACTCTGCAATGATTCTTTCTCCATTATGAACTCCTTTCTCAGTACATTTTTGTACCATATAAAATTACATAAATAATTATTTTAATGTCTAAAATTCTATATGAGTTAGTTGAATGTAGAATTAAGATAGATGAAAAGTAAAATTTCGTCACAACGTTTTTATATAAACTTCACGTGTCAAATCTTTGAATGGTTTTCATTGTTCTTTATTGTTCAGTCAGTCTACAAGTACAGAAAAAATGTACTGAATTAATACAGAATTTTGAAATCAACAACACAGATTCAAAGTTGGAATAAAAACACACACACACAAATTCACAGGATGCTGTAATAATTCTGTAATTATTCCATGTACGCAGGGAATAATTCTTTGTTGTTACATGAACTTTTAATTAATCGTTCTAACTTTTCGCTAAACTTGGAATGTACAGATAGAATTGAAAATGCCGTGGAACAAGTGGAACAAATGGTGGAAGTGGTGGAGAAAGTGGCGGAAGAAGTTGATAAAATCGCAGATGATATAATGGATGATCTTCCTGAAGGACAACTTAAAAATTTGGTAAATCATATTGATGATATGGCTGAAAAAACAGCTAAGAATGCTGATGCAATTGGAGATCTAATCGACAAGGTATACCTAATTTATTTATTTATTAATTATAAAACATCATTTTTGTTCTAATCTTGACTCAATAATTTTAATCAACCTTGAATAGTATTAAAGAAGTACCAAGTTGCACATGTGACTTCCTAGGAAAAAGATAGTAGCCATTGTACATTATTATTAAATTTTAAGTTGCGCATGCCACTTGCAGGAAACTTTTGAAATTCTTGGAATTTAAGCCTTATTTTCAAATCTTAATTTGTCAATGTTTAGTCATTAAATTAATTTTTTTCTACAAGCTATTGGAGAAATTTTTTTAAGTGAAAAAAAATAATTATTTGTAGGATGTTTGGTTAAAAAGTATTAAAATTCATGAATCCCATAAAATGTGTGGTTGAAAATGATTTTGAAAAAAAAAATTGTTAAAAAACCCCCCGAACAAGATCTAAGTCACTTTTCTGAATTTGTTAGTTTGGTAAACTTAAATATTGACATCATATTTGATGATTTGTATCCACATTATATTTGAATGATATGTAACCCTTATTTGATATAGCTTAAATTGTAGATTAAAATTCAAGTTAAAGCTAATAATTAATTTTAATCACACATTTCATAAGATCAACAATTTTGAACCACATATTTCATCAACTTTTATCAAAATTTATTAAAATTTGATTTTTAGCCACACCAAACTGGGCATATTCCATTTCTTTTTTCTATTTATCTTTTGAGTTTTAATTTTTTTCACAGTTTATGGCCCTCTTGGGCTCCTAGGTTTAACTTGTATGAACCAATTGATGACAAGAAGTTAAATTTGCAGGTTCAAGAAGCTGAGGATAAATTGGAGTCCTTTGTTGAATCTCTTGATGATGATGAAGCCAAAAAGTCTCCTACAGAAGCAAATTAGAGTATGATACATGAATATCAAAAAATAACCTACGCCACAATTTAAGTAGTTAATTGTAATAGATTAATTCAGATTTTTGTAAATACAAATATTCCTTAATTATTTTTCTCCAAATATTCAGGGGAGGTTGCTAGAATTTATTGATTTTGTTGAGCCCGGAAAAAATACGAAGGCCGTTTTTTGCATTTTCTTTTCTATTTTTTTGCTACTATATTTCGATATTCTCTCACTATTTAATCACTTATATATTATAAAAAATTGCAACAAGCGTTGCACATAAGTAGTAGTTTCTATGAACTATTGATACGGCAAAGATGTACGTTTAAATTAGATAAATTTTAATATGGTGACTTCGTAGACAAAAAAAACTGCACAAAATTTATTTTTCGAAAAGATAAATATTTTATATTTCAGAGAAATGAAAATAATATTTTATATTCATAATTCATCTATGTAGTACCCTGGCAAGTAAGAAAACCTTAATCTTACAAGTTATACCGTCAATATCATAAATTTTCGTTCCATACATACCTATTTGAAAAGAATTATTCTACATGTAAATCAGTTTTTACACCCTGGTGTACATAATACTCAAGTGGCATTTCATTATTGGCTCATGGAAAAAATTATTTTTCCACAAGCCAATGATGAAATGTCACTTAGACATTATGTCAACCAGGATATAAACCGTGATGTACATGTATCAAAACCCCTTTGAAAAAATTATATTTCAATTCACTTTCTGATCAACATTAATACATCGACGATTTCGAAGATATTGGAGCAATAATATCTCACTAGTTAAAGAGTATTTGAGTTTAAGAAAGACATGAAGACACAATATATACTTACATATTTTGTCCATGGATAGTAAATTCTATATAATTCTTATAAATTATTCATATTCTAAACTCACAGTCACATTTTAAGAAACGAGAAATTCTATGTATTTCTTATAAATTCTAAACTCACAGTCACATTTTCAATTGATAAAAATTGATGAAATTTGTGGTTGAAAGGTTGTGGGTCCCATAAAATATGTGGTTAAAATTAATTGTTGGCTTCAATTTGGATTAAAACCTTCATTTTAAGCTCTACCAAACATGGGCTAAATTTATGTTATTAATGTTCGTATTGTTGTATGTCACATGACCGAACCTTATGGTTTTGCGATTTGGTATGAGTTACTCGTAATAGATAGATGCTTATAAATGAAAAATAAAGTTGTTTGTACAAATGACATGGCAGTTTACACGTGTTGAGATGACAGCACTTGTTGACTATTTTAACTTTGATTTTTGTCCAAACTCCAATGAAATATTGTCATATGGCATCTCGTAACTCCATTTGGCAAATATGTCTATACATGTAACATTGTTGATAAATGACCACAATTACTTGATATGCTTAGTTAGATATGTTTTGTATATCCAAAAATAAATAAATAAAACATATATGATTAGAGTATATATGATTACCAGTTATGTTTATTATGATCCGATATTGTTTTATCACCTTAAGAACTTCAATGTACATGTATTATTATGTGATATGCATCTAATGTAAATGTTTAAGTTAAAAACTCAAAAGTATTAATGTACGAGTATTTTATGTTTTGTAGTATTTTTTTCATTTTTCTCTATATTCGCATGCTTCATCTGTTCCTATGTTCAATATATGCTCAATTTCTTTGATTAGTGTGAACAAATCCAATTGCATTTAGGAGTTCTGAATTAGACTTGGCACTTAAAGTAAAGAAACGTGCTAATCTAATTGATGGAAGCAGTGCCCATGAAATATTTCCATAAGGTTTGAGAAAGGTAAAACAGATTGAGCATAATGTTTATACTAATGACTTTAGCAAAGAATATTCATGTCTACTATTCTTAAAACTGAAAATGCTAAGAAGTACATGAAGTTTGTGAAAGATCGACCCCAAATAGCTAATAAATCATTTGTTGGCACAATAATAGGTACGTTAACCACCATGAAATTTGATCGTTCTCTTACCCTAGATGAGCATGTCATTGAGAGGTCTAATATTGTTCCAAGACATAAGACTCTTGGTGACCGTGGATGAGAACTCCCTGGTACAGATTATCATCAACTAATAACCTCCTGTTTATGGTCCATTTTAAATTAAAAATAGCTTGAAGGGCAAATGTAGTCCTTGTTTGGGCTCTATTTTAATGAGATGAGGAAAATGTATTTTGGAATAATATATTTTTGAAAAATGTGCGATTAAAAAAGAAAGAAAAATTTTGAATTCAAGTGTAATATTATTTTGTAGGAGAATGTGTAGTTATAAAGAGGAGAAAGCAAAATGCAATTTAAATAAAATGGAGCCCAAACATGGGTGTAATTAGTTATGGCAACGAGCTGAGCCATGAGTCGAACCTCAAAGTTCGGGTTCGGCTCGGCTCGAACCAAAAAGAATCGAGTTTTTTTGCCCGAGCCGAGCCTAGCCAGCAAAAGCTCGGCCAAAAAAAGAGGCTCGGTCCGAGCTTTCGCTCGAGCCTTAGAGGGCCGAGTCGG
>CAIGRT010103152.1:0-10862 GCA_903798405.1 Fraxinus platypoda | reverse complement strand
CTCTCATAGTGCATATCGGGTTTATAACCTAGAAAGCAAACGGGTCATCATCTCTAGGGACGTCACTTTTCTTGAACATGTTTTTCCCTTTCAGCTGTTAACCCAACCTTCCCCATCATCCCTTGTCTTGCCCCTTCCCGTGCCTGAACCCCCTATTACATCATCAACTCCCTCCCCTCCTCCAGAACCCTTCCCTGCACCCCCTCCTACTCGTCATCATCATACTATACAGCGTCCTGCTCGTCTTACTGACTATCTTTGTCCTACATTACCCTCTGCTTCGTCCGTTACATCTTCTCCTGCGGCAGTCACATCTTCAGGTACGGCTTATCATCTCTCTCATTTTGTCTTCTATAATAATCTCTCTCCTTCTCACTTTGCTTTTTCTGTCTGCCCTTTCCCAATCCTCAGATCCTACTCGTTACTCACAAGCTGCTAAGCATTCCTACTGGCATGATGCTATGCAGGTCGAGATTCGGCCTCTTGAAGCAAATAAAACTTGGCTTCTTACACCACTTCCTCCTGGTAAGAAACCCATTGGTTGTAAGTGGGTCTTCAAAACTAAACTGCATGCTGATGGTTCCATTGAACGGTATAAGGCTCAATTAGTGGCTAAGGGCTACACTCCGGTGGAGAGGCTTGATTATCATGATACATTTGCCCCCGTGGCTAAACTTGTTACTGTCGTTGTGTCTTGGCTATTGTAGCCGCCCACAATTGGCATCTTCATCAACTTGATGTTAATAATGCATTCCTTCATGGCAATTTGGAGGAGGAAGTCTATTAGACACTCCCTCCCGGGTATGGTCGACAAGGAGAGACTCGTGTTTGCCGTTTACTTAAGTCTCTCTATGGTCTTAAGCAGGCGTCTCGAAATTGGTATTCAAAGCTTTCCTCTGTCCTGTTATCTGATGGTTTTACCCAGTCTTCCGTTGATCATAAATTTTTTACTCGGACTTTGGGCTCATCTCTTACTGTGGTTCTAGTTTATGTTGACGACATTTTGGTTGCCAGTAGTGATCTCTCTGCTATCACCGTTCTCAAACAATCTCTTGATATTCGCTTTAAAATCAAGGATTTGGGTTCCATGAAATATTTCCTTGGTCTCGAAGTCGCTCGGTCTCCATCTGGAATTTTTGTAAATAAGAGGAAATATGCTTTGGATATTCTTGCTGACTCTGGCCATTTGGGATCACGCCCTGCACATTTTGCCATGGACCAGAATTTGAAACTCACCCNTTCTTGCTGACTCTGGCCATTTGGGATCACGCCCTGCACATTTTCCCATGGACCAGAATTTGAAACTCACCCCTGATGATGGTCCATTACTTTCTGATCCTAGCATCTATCGTCGATTGGTGGGCCGCCTTCTATACCTTACTATCACTCGTCTAGACATCTCCTTCTCTGTCAATATGTTGAGCCAATTCATGCAGAGTCCTCGGGATCCTTATTATCAAGATGCTCTCCATGTTCTCCGATACCTGAAGGGCACTCCAGGAAATGGTCTTTTTTATTCTGCACAGTGTGACTTTCGGCTTACCGCATACTCTGATTCTGATTGGGCAAGTTGTCCTACTACTCGTCGCTCCACCACTAGTTTTTTCATCACACTTGGCACCAGTCCCATTTCTTGGTGCACGAAGAAACAATCCGTTGTTTCTCGCTCTTCTGCCGAAGCTGAGTACCGTGCAATGGCTATAACCACTTGTGAACTTGTCTGGCTTAAGTCTCTTCTGCGTGATCTTGCTGTTTTACACTCGCCAAGTATTTTGCTTTTTTGTGATAATGATCCTGCTCTTCACATCACTCGCAATCCTGTTTTTCATGAACGTACCAAGCACATTGAAATCAATTGTCATTTGGTTCGTGAAAAGTACCTCTCTGGGCTGATTCTTCCTACACGTATCTCTACCAAGCTTAATTTGGCTGACATTTTTACCAAGGCTCTTGGGAAGGATCTTTTTCATCATTTCACTCGCAAGTTGGGCATCACGGATCTTCATGCTCCAACTTGAGGGAGAGTATTAACAATAATATATTGAGGGATATTATTTCCTTATTCTCCATTTGTAAATATTCTTCATTCCTATTTTAGCTTAGGTTTTATTTTCACGTGTAATATAAAACCATGATGTATCTTCATTCAAACTCAGTGAGAATTACTTCATTCAATACCAAAACCTAACAACCCATAAGGAGGGTTTGCTTGAGAAGAACATAGTTATGAGGGACAAACAAAATGGTGGATTACAATATTACTGTTACAGGGATTAGTGAGGAATGAAATGAAGTTCCATTATATTTCAATAATGTTGCTGCATAGCCTACGAATATTATGAATTCTGATAGTATCCAATTGTTCGTAACAAATTTGGTGGTGGTATAACATAGAGTGGATAATATTTCAACTGATCAGCTAGTAATCACAGACGGAAGTTTTCCAGATTGAATTAAAACTAATTTGGAGGGGGGAATGAGAGGGGACGAATATCACTTAATAGAGTAACTAGCAGTTGGAAGTATTTTGAGTGAAGGTAGGGGAATATATATGATTGAATTCCTGTTAAAAAATATTATTAATGTCAAACTATCAAGCTTACTTTGAATGCGGTGAACACAAGATCAGCTATGGTGATAAGATCCTGGGCGTATCTCTTTTATCTTGAAGGGAGTGATGCATATGAGAATAACTCCAGCACCCAAATTAAATAAAAGCTGATTTTGCGGCTGATCAAAGAGCATGACTGAATCCCAGAATTTTATGACTTTCATTAAATTTATTTGCTTTCTTAATTTAGCTGAATTATGTCTTTTGTCTTGCTTGTTTCCTAAATAATTTATTTATTGTTTGTGGGCTCATTTTCTATATAAGACAGCGTTCACATTGTAAAAATGACATTGATATTGAAAAAAAGACTTGTTTTCGAGGTTCTCCAAATTCATATTACCCAATGGTGCTGGTATTTGTGGGGATCTACGATTATAATTGATTGCTCATTTTCTTCTCAATTCCGTTGCATCATAAGCTAAGACTAGTTTCTCTAAGATCAAGAAATTCAATAAATGTTTTAAGGCCTCAAAAATTAATGTCCGCCATCAAGAGTAAAAATAATTCAAGTACAGATTCGAATTCAGAAATCACAGTTATAACAAGCAGTTACTATTGTTAAAGTAGAAAATTAAAATAGAAGTTTGTGCATGTTACTACACTTCCAAGCATTACAAAGAACCTCATTCACAAAATGAGGAAGACAAAGGCAATTTATTTAAGGAAAAAATGCGTTGGAGAGTTCTCATAGAAGGATGACTAAGATGGTTATGCCACTGTTGGATAGAGGTTTTCAGACTGGCAAAAGCAAATATCGAGGGCCACTTATAAACTACATCTTAATTATGCCCCTTCTTCATAATCGGCACCCCTTTGCGAAGATCCTTCACCACACATGAAAAAGGTAAGAATCCATCAGAGACATGATTAGATAAAATACTATCTCCTTAAGTTTCTGAATTAACATTTGGAGTATAATCTATTGCACAAGCATAATGATAATTTCTCTCTCACTAAAGACCTGTTTACTTAAGAAGAATGGATATTTTGTGCTGTCATATTTAGTTGAGCAAAAATATCAAAAAATATACAGATGTAAATTAAGGTTAACCTTGCTCCTTAGGTTGATCAATATCAAATGCTTGCAGGTTTCCACTTGTGACACTACTGAAATCAAACATAAATTGCTCTGTAGGCATGAATGAATCCGGCACTGTTAGTAATAGAGTTCCATCCTGTTCCATGTAGGGTACTTCAATGTAGTCTTCGGAAAATGCATAGCCACTTAAATCATGCTGGAATTGAACCTGAGAATGATTATCAATATTTGTCAGACCATAGGTTTGTTGTTCTTGAGTTTTTTCAGCGTTTTCCTTGATTTGGAGATTCTGCTCCTCAAAATGTTCGGTTAAAAGAGGCATAGACCCAAATTTCATTCGTTTCAATTTTGTAGCCTCGATCTCCTGCGATGCCACCACATTACTATTGTGACGTTTTCTCTCTTTGCTTGGTCTCCAAATCCCTTTACGACATTTCTAAGAAAAAAATGAAATAATTAAAATTTTACCACATCAAGATCTATTGTAAAGCATCTTGACAGACTAGTAAACAATTTTTCAATATATTTAACCTATTCTTGTCGGAGGACAAGGTATATAACAATGATGACTTTTGTTTTTTTATTCTCAGTTATGGATAGGATCTCCCCCGTAGGAATCAAAAGATGAATGTGATAATAAAATCTTTTAATAACTCTTTCGAGTGAATAACTAGTAACTTCATATTTATGAATGAGTTGCGTTCGGAGATGACTATATTAAAAACACAAATATCTTGAAAGTCACTGACCATGTATTGGGGTTAAGAATTGTGAAAAATATTTTAAGATAGATAGGAAATGCATATTCAAAAAGTTATTACTACATTTGAAAAGCATCAAATTGTAAATTGTCATGGTTAGATTGCAACAAACAAACCTGGAGATGGCTGGCCACCTGCAATCTTGTAAGACCAGGTACATTCATGAGCTCTAGGATTTCCTTTGGGTAACATCCTAGTCAAAATAAAAGGTCACTTATGTAAGAACACATGCGCATAGCATATAGACCCATAATATATAAATTCGTATCTATATTCATGCTACAGATATAGTATTTACAGACGTACCTACACAGTCGCAGGCACACACACATATATATACACAGTGGTAATATCATAATAATTAGAATCTATAAATAGAACATGAGAAAAGACTTACTTCCTTCACCAAGTTCAATGATAGCTTCCTCAAATTTGTCATGGAGTTCTTGAGTCCACTTCGTCCAAACCTCTCTACTTCTGACATTTTTTCTTGATTTATGTGTGTTTTCAGCAATGCCTTTGTCATCACTCATAACATTTTCCAATGGAATTTCTTCTTCTACCCCAAACCCTTCGCTCAATCTGTTTAATACTGGCATCTCTCCTAGTTGTTCTTTTTCTTTAATTTTCCATGTCTTCTCCCTCCACACATGTTGCCAAAGGTACTTTACATTCTCCATTTTAATTGGTTTTGGAAGAAAAAGGAAAGCACCTTGTTCCAAAGCACTTCTTGCCATCATATCATCGTCATAATCGCACATCACTTCAAATCATGCCAAATATAGTCAGCTTAATATAGCCTTGATTGTACAGTACTAGTCAGTTTAAAAAAATCAAACAGTATTGTATAATACTAAAATGGCACGTAGATTTTAGGAAAGTAAAATAATTTAGAAGGTCAATTATAAACTTATTAACACTCACGAATCACTAGCAGGTTCATTTTAACTGCTTCTTGGACAAGCTTGAAAGCGCATGTGTCTGGTGAGTAGATATTTGCCATCAGAATATCAAATTGAGCCTTCCCATTTGACAATATCGATAAAGCAGTGGAGGCATGTTCAATGGATTTCACTACAAAACAATCAATTTAAATTAGAACACTAAGTGAGAAGGAAAAATAAAAATATTTACCTGAATTAATAGAATTATTAAAAATTGTAATAACAACCACCCATTTTTCTCTATCTTTCACATTTAATATATTTACTCCAATCTTCTTTTGCCTACATATTCTAATTATCAACAAAATGCAAATGATGAACAAGTCGTTTTAAAAAAGTGAGGCATTTTTCTAAGATGTGATTTTGGTTTTCAAGCTATATCAAGAATTTATTAAATTTATGATCGTAGAAAAGTAGCATAAATAGTAGCTTGGGACATTAACTACTCCTAGAAAATATTTTACTTCATTATTAATTATCTTGCATAGCAATAACTATAGGAGACTCCAAGATCACGATTAGTAAGGAAAGACAGTTTCTAAATTAGTAAATTATCAGATGATTAAAAAATTTACTTACTATTATCTAAAGAATGGAAATATTAAACCTTTTCTACTTAACAAATTTTGTATGCTATTTTGAGTTTACAACAAAAAGAAATCCTTTATATCTGTAGAATTAAAAAACTAAAAATGGAAAATATTACCAATCCCAAATCAAGTAGAATTTATTGTCTACTTTGAAAATGGGCTAGGCTTTGATGTTCAGCTAACATTAACCCGCACATTTAAATGCAGAATATGGCGCGAATGAATATATATAGTTGAATGGAAGAAAATAAAATAATAATCAAAATCAACCATTGTACATGACCTATTTCAGCTTGTTATTCACAAAACTACAAGCAAATCATGACAAAAAAATAAAATAAAAATCCACAAATATTTTTTTATTTTGAAGAAAACAAAATTCTTGTATATGACCAAATTACAATGTATGAATTTTTTAGGTGAATTAAAACAATAAATTAAATCATGAATGTTCATCTATCATATCTATTCTTGTGATGATTTCAGCTTAAACTAAAAAAATGAGATTATAATAAATTACGATTACGATTTTTTTTACCTTTATATGAAAAGAATTCCAACAGTTGCTTTGTTGAAATAAGATGATTAGTGTCATGTTCAACTAGCAAAATATGGATGTCTTGCATTGTGCTTAAATATGAAGCCATTGAAGTTCAACTAAGCTTCAAAACTCCTAAAGTGCGTGAGTCTTGACAGTGAAAGTATGGAGAAGAAAGTAATAATCAATTGAAAAGTCGATGTTCAGAGGAATTTTGATATACATACAAGCATTTGGAAACACACTCGAAATAGTTGCATTTATATAGTTATTTCATGGAGTGTGCATTGTTGACTTTTTAGTATACATAAATATCCCGTAAAGATTAGTTTAGAATGAATACAAATTTCATGCACCTGATACATTTGTATTTATGTGGAGTATGTGATGTTGACTTCTAGTAAAAACAATACCTAATAAAGATCAGGTTTTATGGTTAAGTGTTTTAAACCCCCCACCGCTCTTTCACTTTGTGGAGAACAATGAGTTTATCTTGTAATGTTTTAACAATATAAGAAGTCCATGGATTAAAGTAAGTGGTTGAAAGGTAAAGAAAGTAATTATACCTAGTAGTACGAGTTGTGCTCAGTACTAGTTTAAGTGGAAATAGTTAGGCACCTAATTTTAGTTGTCCAATAAAGTTGAAATAAATTTAGTTAATACAAAATTAAATGTTGGTCCTACTAGTGCTACGTAGACTTGAGGTGGATAACCTAATTGACTATTGAAGTGGTCATTACATCATTTCATACTATGTTCCTTGGTGATACAAAATTTGTGCATGCATACATAGATATATAAACTGTTCTAAAGTGGTTTGTGCATAGAGTTTCTAATCACTTTTAAATTATAATAAGATTTGCTGACTTCGCATAATTGACGTAGGTTGTATCTACATATATGTCGAGGACATATACTCACACTCAATACTTTACAAGTGTGATAGTAATATTTTCAATAAAACAACATTTCTTTTTCTATTACGTTGAATCTTTCCGTTTTTGTTTCATCCCCAACTCCTCTTCATTTATGACATCTTGATTCTATAGTGTACCGGTATGCTAATATACCACCAAATCATCCTTGTATTTTATTGTACATGAGTTTCCCTATATACACATTACATAGCCTCCATTTGATAGAAATTAAAATTTAGATTTTAATCTAAACAAATTCAACAATTAATTTTAATCATACATTTCATAGGATCCACAACTTTTCAACCATACATTTCATTTACTTTTATCAAAATTTACAAAAAAAATCTGATTTTAATTCCCACGAACGGGGCATAATTTCTTATAAATAGTTTATTAGTTATTATTTTTTCCTATTCAATAAAAAAGTTTCAATAGTTTGAGAAAAAACATTGTAAGAATAAACCCTAAAATATCTGTACAAATGTAAAAATTTCTTAACACTTGTGTCATCTTATAAAGGGAAATGTCCAAAATAGCACTGCATTTAAGGTGTGTTAACTTTTCTCTAGCTAATATTTACACATAATAGGTTATTTATCACTAGTAGAGATTGGCATTCAGGTAGGTGGTAGTTAACTCCTTAATTCATTGTCCGATGCATAAAAATATATCATAACTTCGTTAGATAATATATCATGGACAAATAGCCACGTAGAATAATAATGTTATGATTTGGTTAAAAAATTACAAAATTTTCATTGGAAAATATTGCTCATGTTTGGGAAGTATTTATATGTAATTTAAATTATAAATAGATAGAAATTAGTGACAAATAAGTGACAAATACTTATGGTTTTCTTGAAATGCATGGATAAAAAGTGATATGAGTGTTCATAAAGTATTTGTATAATTAAGCTAAACATTGGCCTTCCCTACGAATAAAAAAATAACATCATTTATAATACTCATACTCGATACGTTACAAGTGCGATAGTTATATTTTCAATGAAACAACATTTCTTACGTTGAATCTTTCCATTTTTATTTCATCCTCAACTCCTCTTCAATTATGACATCTTGATTCTATAGCGGACCGTTACACTAACATACCACCAAATCATCCTTATATTTTTATTGTACATGAGTTTCCCTATACATACTATTGAAAACGAAGATGATATCAGATTCCTCCGATACCAATTTGTTATGTATATATATATATGGGATGACAAAACCATAAAAGTAGATTTATAATGGAAATGAATGCTCAAAACACGAAAACAGGCCAGGCAGGATGAGACGCCGCTTGAGCGCCAGCTCTCAGTATAGAATTTCACAGCGTCGCTCGAGCAGTAGGTTAGCGGCCAGCTAGCGAAAAAACATTGAAAATTTTTCCTTGGTCCATATCTTGACCTCTTTAAGTTCAATACAAATTTCAACTCCTAATTGAACTTTTAAATAGAACTTCAGCTAGAATTTGTTAAATAGACTTCAAATAGGATTCCAAATAACATTCCAAATAGAATTCAGGTCACACACTGATTCTAACAAACTCTACCTTAACAAGAATTCCATTGCAATGAACAAACTTCAAAGATTCTCTACCTGGAGACATTCCACTGTAAGGAATAAATTTCAATTCTTCAATAAAAGTACAATCAAAATTCCCCATCAAAATTTCCAACTGAAAATATTCTCCAAAACTTTGCCACCCAACTAGAGCAAAACTTAATAACTGAGTATTAACAAAATTCCAAGCACTAGGCTTCGATATCACCGGGCAAGAACAAACCCTGAAATAGAATCACCACAACTGAATGAATTAAACGAATGATCTTGACTAGAATCAATATACCCTTAACTGCATATAAACATCAACTAAATCAGTATCATTGTACCAATGTGCAGGCTTATGATAAAAAAAAATGGGTCTATTATTAGCAATTGAAAACAATGGCACCACCGATAATGGTGGTAAAATGGCATTACCCATAACTTCTAAATTCAACTAAGATGTATGCTTCAAAGAAGACCCAAAACTAGACTCCAAAAGTATAGAATCCAATTCCAAATCCACTCGAATTCTTAAAATATGCTGATTAATCAAAGATTTTGTATAACACTGCAAGACATATAACTCATATTTTCTCTGTTCCTTCAACAAAACATGGGCTCCTTTACTTTAGGCATCAAGTGTTCTAACCTTCCCATCGAACATCTTTATTCTAACACGGCCAATATCAGCTATCCTATAAAGTGTATTATTTTTCATTACCACAACACCTTTCAAAACTATTTCATACGTTGAAAATAAATCTTGATTGTGACACATATGAAAAGTGCATGTTGTATCAAGAATCCAATTGGAGTCATAGTCAGAAATAAGTAGAAGCTCTCCATCAATGTAACAATTTTCTACGGTTCTAGCTTCGTTTGAAGTTTCTGATTACTGATTCGCAGCCAATTTTTTTATTCTGCTACTTATAATAATCCTTTATCAAGTGTCCCTTCTTCTTGCAATAATTAAAAAAAATGAAGTTAAATTTTAATTTGCCCCTTGGACAGCCTCTATCAATAACGAGTCCATTTCCATAAACCTCTGACTCAATAAGATGTTTTATATTTTCTTTTGAATATATGAAGAGCATCATAACTTCTTCAATGATGAGAGTATCACAACTATATAAGATCATATTTCTAAAAGACATATATGAAGCGGGCAACAAACACAAAAAATAAAACTCAAATCCTTTTCATCATATTTAACCTCAAAGGTTTCCAAATTGGCGATTATTTCCTTAGAAACAGCTTGGTGAACTTCAAGGGATGTACCTTCTGTCATATGATGAGAATATAGCCACACCTTCAGATGCAATTTGCTAGTTAAATTCTTCGACATGCATAATTACTCCAATTTCAACCATAATACTGCAGTTGACTTCTCCTTCAAAATGTCATGAACAATATTATTTGAAAGATGAAGATGAATCTAAGATAGAGCCTTCCGATCCCTTCGTTATTTCTCTTCCGGCGTCCAAGTTGTAGGCATTTTGTCAAAATCCAATAACGTGTCATCCAAATCCATCTAAGCTAGTAGTGGTCGCATTTTTACCTGCTACAACAAAAATCTTGTGTTGCGATCCAAAAGCAAAATATCATATTTCATGGTTGCCATTACAAAAGATCAAGCTAAATTCTTAACTTGATACAAAAAACCTCGATCTCCTAAGAATTTTCAAGCCTTTGTCTCTGATACCAATTTGTTGAAAAAGAAGATGATATCATATTCCTCTGATACTAATTTGTTGAAGAAAATACAAAATTATATACATAATATGAAGTAATTGACACTACACCAGAAACATCCTATGGCAACGTGCTAAAAATGTTGCCATAGACCTTTTGTAGTGTTCGGGTGCACGTTGCGGGCTTTGATGTCGCCGTAGAGTTCCAACTTTT